>APFE030625704.1:72363-113271 GCA_000404065.3 Pinus taeda | reverse complement strand
AGAACTAATCATCCCGGCCCACAGGAGGACTAATCATCATGTTCCACAGTTTCCACGGGAGAACTAATCATCCTGGCCCATAGGAGAACTAATCATCTTGTTCCACAGTCGCCACGGGGTATCACAGGGGAAAGTTGAACTTGTCGTCCTGTACATAGCGCACCACCAGGGGAGGGTGAGTCGCCCTGTGGTCGTATGTTGCTTCAGTAAGTACCCCAAACCCCCAAGAGCTCCTAGAGCTCAATGCATGCAACATGCAGGACCCTTATAAGAAGGTCTCTCAATGACTCCAAGTCGTTCGGGAAAGTCACAGATTTGACCTTTCCTTGGGGCTTTGACAAAATGTCTGCGACCTGTACATCAGTCTCAATGCGATGGAGCCTCCTCACTCATTGTCTTACCATATCCCAGATAAGGCAGTATCTGATGTTTATCCGCTAGAGGAATCATCGAATACGAGATTCCTCAATAATCGAATCCCCCCTCTAGTTGTCACAGAGAATCACAGTGGTATTCATCATGTGTACAAACAACTCACTTAAGAGCTTTTTCAACCATGCAACTTTCACACGAGATCATACTCATAGCTATGTATTCGGTCTCGACAGTGCTTATAGCAACCGATTTCTGCTTCTTGCTCATCCATGATATCGAAGCAGAATCCAAAGAGAACCAGCACTGGGAAGTGCTCTAGTGATCCTCCACAATGCCTGCCTAGTCAACATTCGAATAATCATGCAGTTTCATATTTCTGGCAGTGTATCTCAATCCATGATAGATTTTGCCCCGAAGATATCTCAGAAGATTCTTGGCACCGATCCAGTGAGGCTCAACCGAATATGAGCTCACCATGCTAACTGCAAAACATATGTCCAGACGGAAGTTCACGAAGAACATCAACGCGAATGAGTTTATGAAACTCAGAGGCATTTTCCTTAGCATGCTTGTTGTTGCATGCTAGCTGTCCCTTGCATGCTATTTGTAACATTGCATGATTGGTGTATTTGCTACTAAGTACCATACAACTATCCCAATGTTAGTTAGTTGTCCCTTGCAAGCTGCTGTCCTTCGGAGACAGATGCTCTGGTTGTTTTGGTAGTTCCGGCAGTTCCGACTGTTCCTGGCAGTTCCCAGCAGTTTCGGCAGTTCCGGCAGTTCCGAGTAGTTTTGGCTCATGCCCTCTGCATCAACTTTCCTGCCTGTTCTGGCAGTTCCCGGCAGTTTCGACAATTTCGGCAGTTTCGGCTATTCCCGACAATTTCGACAGTTTCGGCTATTTTCGGCAGTTCCAACAGTTTCGGCTTCTGCACTCTGCATCAACTTTCCCCACAGTTCCAGCAGTTCCGGCTATTCTTGGCAGTTCCAGCTATTCCTGTCAGTTCCGGCTTTTCCCAGCAGTTCGTTGATCTCACATTCTAGAAGAAATGTAACTTCGTTCCACAGGACAGTGATATACTCCACAAAAACAAAGTGAAGTTCGGACCAAATTTCAGTGAGGAATTCATAAAAGTTGCAGTAATGACCTTGAGACATCTAGTATCACAAGCATAAGGTAAGCACAAGCCTCAATAAGACAGTTCAAATCAGTGTCGGTGAAAATCACAAGGAGACAAGTTTGATCATTGAGTACATATGATCTTAAAAGTAAATGAGGATTACAGTATGATGTAAGCTACAATGAGATAGCTCGATCACTTCAGAAATTGGGTTCATAGTTTTTCGGAGAAGTCACAGTCACAATCATGAAGAAGAATTCAGGCTCATTTTATAGTTGAAGCACTAAGTGCTGAAGCAGTGATAAGATTGAAGCAATGATATGTATATATAGTGGAATAGTACATTCAGTCTACAGCTCATTGAAAGATCTTGGAATAGCTGCCTATGGAAATCTACCAATGATCTGAGGTATCTATGGCTACAAGAAGTATTTAGTTTGAAGGGAAGCCGAAGTTTGTCCTATGGAAAGCACAAAGAACCAACCTAAAGAAATCAAGTAAGTACTGTCACTACAACAAGTCTAATGGGGTATCAAAATTCAGAGGTATGTAAACACAAGGTACGTATAATCATAAGCTTTTAGATTTTAGCTTAATGATATTGATTCATAGCTAGTCTAGGGTAAAAATTGTAATCCTAGATAACATACAAAGATCTCATGTTAGAACCTTAACTTCTAGAGTTTACAAGTAACCTAGGATGTTAAGCAAAAGTCCTAATATTGATTGAAAGAAGGAATAGCTTAACTTTCAATATCATAGGATTCCGTCCTCCATGGTTATGTAGGAGATATAACTTGAGAAATTAAGTCATGTTCTTAGTATCACATGTTTTGCTTGAGGATATGTATTACAGGTATAAAAGATCATGACTTAGTACAAAGAAAACACTTCAAGAAATCCTTCCAAGGTTTGTCAAGGAACAAAGTTATGCCTTAAACTACAAAACATTGATTTCTTTATAATAAATGTTTATTCATTTGATAATCTATTACTAACATTGTTATGTCTAGCTATATTGAATCATAATGATTCTTGTTTTGGGTGATTCGTCATTTGATAAATCTACCCTCATATTCTTAATTGATTTTATAGAACCCTAAATAGGTTCTCTAGAAAACCCTAACCTAAGGGTATGATAATGTTAATGTTTGAAACCCTAAAATTGCTTAGGGTTATTGGGAAATGCTATTTGAAGTTTTTGTTGATGATGTCATGTTTGGGATTTCAGCATGATCATGGAAAACTTAACTTGTTAAGGGTTAAAAGATGTCCGAAATCTCGAACCTTTGAAATTTTGGTATAGTAGGGTTTTCTTTGCTATGTTGTGTAACCCTAGATCTTTAGGGTTTGGTTGGGTCTATAAGCAAAACCCTTGTTATGTATTTAAAGTCCTGGGAATGAATCCCTAGGTATGTGTTCATTTGGTTGAAAACCTAGCTTGGTCTAGGTCGGTATATGCCTGACATATGATGTGCTTATGCTTGATAATGAATTCCTAGATATGTGTGCTTGACCTAATTATTAATGGTTATAAGTCCTAGGGTTTGGGAACAAGCCCTAGTCAAATCTTGATGTTCTAGGATGATGCTGTTTGGTAAATCTAGGGTTTTGAAGCTAAACCCTAGTAGTAGTTAAATTCTCTAGTATGTATAACTATCTGGAATTTATGAATCTATATAGTGATTATTGAGAATTTGTAGATGAAAAATCTAGGGTTTACGTCAAACCCTAGTAGAAGCTATTCATGTTATTGATTAACGCTATGATAGGTTTTGATCTAGGATATGTATGAAATCCTAGTGAAGAGTCTAACATATGAATTCTGATAGTTGTTAGACACAAAGCTCGTTTGAATTGTTTCTAGGGTCTACTATATGAAAGAACGTGTCATGTCATTGAAACAATATTGGAACCCTAGATATAATGAGTTTGATATCTTGATGAGCTATGGATGTGATTTAGGGTTTGTAACTAAACCTAGGCAAAGAAGTTGAAATATAGTCCCTTGTTGATTGTGTTTGTAAAGTCTAATTCTTCCGTTATTATAAGATTTTGATATGGTTAACTTCATGCTTCTATACGATTTGGTTGTACTTGCTATCTAAGTTGTGCAGGTACATCATCTTCAGGATGGTGAAGATGATCGTAAGTAAAGTTGATGTGATAAGCATGATATATGAATGACTCTGATAAAGAAGGATGGAAGCCATGAAAGGTTCTCTAATAAGAAGTTGATCTCCTTGAGTTAAGAGGGAGCCTGGATAGAAGAAATCTCCCTGAGATCAAGAGGGAGCCTAGATATAGGAAATCTCCCTGGTTGAGAGGGAGGGCATAATATAGTTTTGATTAGAGAATGCAGTTTGAAGGATATGTTGCTGCATGTGAAGTAGGAAAGGAAAGTGTATGATTGAGGAATCTTTTGTCAAAGATTTGGTTGATAGTCTTACTGTATTGAGAAGCAACATCGGTTGTCTGAAAGACTCCGAAGGTTTGTGTTTGTTTATGAACATGTGAAAGTATATTATTGATTATGGTTGTGTTTGTATAGGTAAACCTCTCGAAGGTTTTGATAGCATTCTGGTTACCGATCAGTTTGATTGGGCGATATTTGTTGTCCTTGATTTGTTGGATCAAGGAGTGTTGAGGCTTTGTGAGTGAAGCATTGCTTGGGAAGACATCTAGGCGACACTTTGTGTTGATGTCTAGGTCCTGAAGTTGGAAGGGATGTTGGCCATAGAGCTCTGACCTCAGATACACACCTGGATCCCTGGGTTGATGGTTAGCAAGTAAGCTTGATGGTACTTAGAGACGCTAAAATCTTGAGTCCATCTTAGTCCACTCGGATAGATTGCCCTGGTGAGGAATTTAGTCCGTGGCATTGCAGTGCCTAAATTGTTGAGAGACTAATGGATAGATTGCCCTCGTCAGGAATCTATTCCATGGCATTACGGTGCCTAAACTTTTTCATAGATGATGTGTTTTGAGATCTTCTATGTACCTCTATGGTTATATGTAAATATGAATACCTCCCTAGTTAAGAGGGAGTGTTGAAGAATGTAACTAGGTTCGGTCTTCATTGTACTTGAAGTCAAAATGTAATATATATATTTATCAAAAGAAAAGCAAAAATAATTTATTATTATTATTGAATTGACTTGTTAAAGCATGGGTTTCATGCTCGGGTCAATTGTTATTAGTCAAGCCTCCATTTTAGGCTTTAGGATTATTTACTTGAGTCAAAAAGTCAAAGTTTGTTTTGTCAAAGACTCCTCCATCAAGTCTCCTTCAAGTCAGCCTCAAAAGAATCATCATCAAGTCGACTTCCCTCAATGAACTCAAGTCGGCCTAACCTCAAATGGAGACACAATTGCTTAAGAAATCATGTCGGCTTATTTCTCATGGAGGCAACTATATCTACAAGCATAAGCACTTCGTTCAACACAGAGATGGCAAGTTCGGATTTTAGAGAGAAATTTTCGGTACCAATACAATGAGATAGTTCATATCTTTCCAGGGAATGCGTTCTTAGCATTTCGGTGATGACACAGTCTTAGCATTTCGCTGAAGGCACAGTCTCAGCATTTTGGTGAAGGCACAGTCTTGGCATTTCATGAAGGCACAATATTAGCATTTTGGTGAAAGCCTAGTATAAAGATATAACTTCACTATATATTGAAGAGATGGTTTCGATGCTACCACAGTGCCAAGAATTCAATGCTAACACAGTAACATGGATTTTTAAATGCAAACACAATGAAAGGAAGAACAAACAAGGTTGACTTGATGGAGGTAGTCTCTAGTCTATGTTGTAAGGGTCATGGTCGTCTCATCTTGAATCCACTGAAGGAAGAATTTTGACTGGGTTTTCCCCTAGAGTGGGGTTTTGCCTTTGCAGCTTGCCTACATCTTGTGTTCTCTTCTATTTGTTGCTTGACATTAGTCTTGATGATAAGAAAAGATAATTCTAAAAAGCAAATAATAATAATGAAAAACATCATAAGCTAATGTCATAATAAGAGAAATCGTTTAACTACCACTCTTTGGATTTCTCAACACATAAGCAGCGGGTGAGATCATCTGTTCCTCTCTCCAAATAGCCAACAACTTATATTGTAGCATCACGATCTCCCATAACTGAAGACAAGATGGACTGTATGTGTGCTTTGACCATGTCTGGATGATGCTTCTGAATGCTCAAAAATGATTGGAACATTTGAAGAATCGGGTCATGACACTCTAGATCAAACATGATGTCATAGGATCAGAGTTTAGCCATATCTTCCAAAATCTTAAGCTTCTTCCCAAAGGTAGAGCCTGCACTGTTGTCCAAGTCCTTAAAAGTCTTTACTACTAGTCTGAAGACTCACCTCATAACATCATCCTTGTAAGGATCTATAGGGGCGGTTACTCTCATGATGTTACTGAGACATGATGCAATTGGAAGTCTGGCCCCTTGACAAGGTTCCTCCAAGAACTTGTGTTGTATGAGAGCAAACATATTTGGTTTTAGAGCTCAAATGGGTTCCTTCCCTTCTAACTGGCTCACTTTGGAGAGGAGTGCATCTAGTTCATCTAATTTGAAAAGGACGTTCCATGTGACCTTCATTTTCAAATCTGTTCCAAGTGCAAGGATTTGGTGTCCAATTTCTTGCCCCTTCTGCAGATCCTTTGGTTGTCCTTGTTGAAGGATGGCGTGGACCCTTCTTGAGAAAGGTCTGCTAGTTAATTTTGTTTTCTTCTTGAGAAAGGTTTGCTAGTTAATTTTGTTTTCGGGTCTATATTGTAGCCCATGGAGGTGTTCCCTTATTGGTTCATGAGGCGTTTTAAAAATTCCATCATTCAATAATATGTACTATCAACACTGTATTAAAGGGACACGATCAAGGCATACCCTCTACACAAGCTTCTTACTTACTGATGGCAACATATGGATATTACAGGGCTTATGACAAACACATAAAAAAACAAGATAGAAGTATTCAAATTTGGAATTTCAGCTTGGGTATTCTATGCACACTATGACTTTCTGAGTTTCTAACAGCATGAATGACAACTGTTGCAGATTAAAAATTGTCTCAGTTGGTGTATACAGAGGTTATTGCAATGGTAAAGGGAACTTCAGACAATCTTATTTTAACATCTTCAATGTTGGCACAAATTTAATGATAAGCCATTGGAAACAACATAAATAATTGCAATAAGTTATAGAGATATTATAGAGATATAGAAACCTGGTCACAGGGTAATGAAGCTTTGTTCTAGACTTGGCTTTTGAGACAACAGACTGATATCACGTGCAGAAGTATATATTTTTGCCCTGGAAAGAGTCTCCAAGACAATACTGCTACATGTAACTCGTCCTTTCAGCAACCCTAGTATGACAAATTTGCCCCAATAATAGTAAGCTACTCTAGAATTAGAGTCCTCTGCTTCAAATAATTTCAGCCCAGGTATGACAAGTCTAAGTGAGGTTTAAATTTCTAGAGTCGGATCTGCTAAATGCTGGTGCGCAGTAATGACTACACAAGATATATTGCAACTCCACCCACGCGTGAAGCAGAGATACACTGCCCAAGAATGAAGCCAATAGCTCAAACCTTCGAAGTATTACCAGATGTCTAGATCAACCAGTTGTAATGATACAGGCCACTTAAAATGATGCCACCACGAGCTTATAGCAACACAACCCCAAAAGCAATGGTTCACACACTGATAAGAGTGTATTTAGCTTCCACACTTAGAGAAAATACCCACGAGTAGTCTGAGATAAACAATGACTCCGACCATGGAATGTGTCTTTCATACAGAGATACGCTCCTTGTGGATAAAAAAGAGGCCAACTACTCTTTTGAAAGCAAATTCGATGTTGATTGAAGTGTTATACGCAGCAACAGGGAGGAAACTCGTTCCTCTCACCAATCGACCCTTTTTGGTGGGTGCATAAAATCGGTTCAACCTTTTTGGTGGGTGCAATTATGAACTAATAACCCTCGCTCCTTTGGAGAAAACAGATAAGTTCATCTACACACGACTATAAATTTTGGGCTTCTTCTCTGGAAAAGAATGGTAGTTGGCCAACACAACAAGCTCGTCTTTGAAAATGGCAGCTCCTGCATTCTAAATTCATTTGATACGAAATAATTTTCTGGAATGAAATATGGGTCACGCTGAGTGTCAATTGTTGCCCAATCGGCTTTGGTTCTGGGAAGGAAATGGATGCTTTGCCCTTGCAAATCTTAGACAACAATCGAAAAGAATTAGACCATAAGATTTTTCCCTTTAAATGTTCCACGATATAATTCGGCTTTTCGAATTTCATGTGCAGCGTTCAAGACAATATTCTCGGCCTGTATACTTTTATCTGCTTCTCCCAATTAATTAAATCATTTCTTGGCCTATGTAGGAAGTATTCAAACTGCAAGGAATGGCCAATTCGGCCCAAAATTATGCAATAACAATTACGCCCCAAGTTTTAGGGAATTTCAGACTCGTACAGGATAACTTCAACAAATTTTCCCTCCACGCAACGCTTGACCCAACCGCTGATTCTGAATGTGTCCACAACACATGATAACCCCACACAAATCTTGTTTTGAAACCTCTCAACAAAACAATTCTTTAATAAAACAACCTATTACCATTAGCGAATAATTCAATCGCTTCTGAAAATGCTCCTTAGTTTGCCAACAAATTACTTAGCTCGTCATAGGTTCTCGGCCCTAGAAAATATGCCCTCTACAAATTAGTCTTTCTTCCTTGTGCGTAATTCACTCTGTTGTCGCACAGAATGTCTAGGCACCACGGCAACGACTCAGATCGGGAGTTGTCACACTGATCCCCAATCTCTTCATTTGAGTTTTCTCCCAATAACAGACTAAGGGGGTAGACCCTGTGGAAATTGAATGAGGGAAGATTAGTTGGGAACCAACTAATCTGGGAGACACAGTTAAGAAATCGATACTTGTTTAGATTGCGCAAGATTTTGAAGGATTCAATTTGAGTTGAGGAAAATGATACCAGTGCCTTATGGAGTCAATTATCTTGCGAAGGAAATAAAGGCCAAGTAATGGATGGGAAACTGCTGCTAAATGATTCGACTATGTTATATGCAAATGCAAAACTTAAAACTATGTGAAATGCAGGGACTTGGTCAATTTTGAGTTAAATGCCTGTTCTAAGTTTGATCTCTTAATGTTTCTATTGACCAAGCTTATGCTTGGAAGTAAAATTTTAATGTGCAAGTACTAGCTTAGCATGCAAATGCAAAGTGAAATGATGTTATGGCAAAAGGAGGACCTAAAATATGAGTTATTTCTGAAATATGTCGTGAGCATTTTTTAACTTAAGGCTCAGAAAAATGATCTTAATGTGAAAACAAATACTTATACCAACAATGTAAAATATGAAGTCTGCACAAGTAATTACTGAAAACACAATAGGAAACCAATGTAAAATGTTGGAAATAAAACACTTTATATTCAAAAATCCATTTGTATGAGGTACTCAATCAGAGATCATTAGATGCATAAGTAAAACTAAATTAGTCCTACTTGAATGAGCATGTAAAAACTAAAGTACTTCAAGAATTAATTTAAGTGTATAAACTCACATCACAACAATTAGGTGCAAACTCTGAAATACCAGTTCTAGTAATTTGCTCTTAAAACAGATGGCAATGCCAACAATTTATTTTAAACCAGTGGTACTATTACCATGCAAGATTCAGATTTTTTCTGTGTAACAACAAAAACTTCAAATGACAAATTGATAACTAATAATTCAGAAATTTTTCGAGTTTAACTATTTCCATTCTAGTGATGCGTTTGATCTTAAAGCTCAGAAATAAATTACTAAAATAACAGTAAGATAATATTCAGAAATTTGTCAAATAATATGCAAAAATTTCTGAAAATAATTCTATTTCTGAAATGTACTGCAGTAAAAGATGCAAACTAAATTGGCTGCTAAACTTTAGCTAATTGAAACTCTATGCCAGTATTAGTCTTGCTTTCAATCAGATAAATGAAATGGAGTAAGGGTTTAGAGGATGTGGACCAGTCATCCCTTAGGGGCTTGAAGATACTTGGAGATAAGTTGCCCAAGTCACTGAAGATCTCCAAAAGCCAACTCATAATTTGTTTTGAGAAAATTTTTGTTGAGATTTTAGGGAAATTTTTAGGAATAAATTAGTGAAACAATTATGCTGAAGAGGGTGAAAGAGGAGAGGCTTGAGGGTGAGAGAAGAGATCTGAAAGCCTTAGAGGACGAGAAGAAGGGGAGGCCGATAAGAAGGAGAGGTTGAGAGGAAATGGGGGAGATGGCGAGAAGGAGGGGAGGCCGTAACGCTGGAGGTGAGGGCCGAGGGTGAGTAAGGAGGGCTGAGAGTGAAGGCTGAGGGTGAGGGAGATAGGGAGGCCGAGAAGGGAAGGCCGAGAAAGAGAGGAGAGGAAGGAGAGGAGAAGGAGGCCGAGAGTTGGAGGGATAAGGGAGGCCGAGAAGAAGAGAAGGGAGACCGAGAAAAGGAAAGAGGGAGGCCGAGAAGGAAAGAAGAGGGAACAAGGGGCTGGAGATGGCCATCGTAGGGCCTCAAGGCCCTAAAAAAAATTGCCCACGATCTTTCTGAAATTTCTCTTCAACTTGCAAATAAAATGGAGATCAGATCTTTTCTTCCAGGGCCTAGATTTGTTTCCAAAATCAACAAGAATCTTCTGCTATCTTCAGATCTATTCCTGCACTAACAAGAGATAGAAAACCCCAAAACATGTATATACAAAAATTATGAAATACCCAAAACCCCAATGAATTAAAAAATTGAAATTTACAAACCTACAACAATATTCTATAGATCTAGCAGATCTACAGATCAAATCCCTCCCTTAGCCAAATCTAAACAATTTTGCACATATTTATAAATAAATTGGAAATTTTAAAGAGGCACAAGCCCAAGAACAACCCTGCAAATAAAATATTTTGTAAGATGACTTCAGAAATTAAAAACAATATGCTTTTTAAAGTTTAGATTCTGTAATCTGAGTCAGTTGGGCTGGCTGAGGACTTCCCCAAACGCCCAAATCCTGAATAATAACTTCTACACACTTAGATCTGATTGTTAGATTAAAAAAGATTCAAAATAATCATAAAATCATCAAGAAATAGAGATACCTGCTAGTCCTATCAAATCAAAATGATATTTTGAAAACCTAAAAATCTGTGCAAGATACCTGTGCGCAGATCAATCCTCAAACGCTATTATCCAACAAAAACAAATAAAAGCAACAAAGTATTAAGAGCAATATTACCACATAAATTTGAAAGAGGAACACCATGGTCTAAAACCCCAAAGTCTTTGCGTTTTATTAACCAGAAAAAAGTTACAAGAGCTTTCTCAGATCAAGTACACGATTCAATGATCAGATCCAAATAATGGAGAGAGGCCTCTAATTTATAGATAAATTCTCCAACATCTAGATGGCGTGATCCTTGTCAAAGTAGTCTCAACCATTGATGAAGATCAAATGATCTTTTAATCATCACCGTTGAAATTAAGTTATTTTTTTGAGGAAAATCGAATTTCACTTTTAATTTCTTTTTAATTAACTAAAAAATGATTATTTTGAGTTAATTACGTCAAAGGATTGACTTTGATTTAACTACTAAGGACCAAGGTCCAAAATATCTTGAGATTTTCAATATTTCCTTGGCCGGGGACCTTAAAAATTTAATAACTTTAAAACCCATGAATTTTAAATGTTGGAGAATTTAATTTTTCATAAGACCTAAATTAATTAAATTTCTGGCTTAGCATTTTTAATTTATTTTAGCCATAAAATTTAATTAATTGATTCATGAGGGGATTAATAATTTTTTCAACCCTCTAATACTTTAGCATTATAGCTAAAATATTATTTACATGAAATATTACATTCTAACTCATGAAGGGGGAACACCTGTTCGTTATACACCCTCTATAAGTTACCCATTTTTGCGACTCAAAATATGATCTAGTAGACTAAGTGACTTGTAATAAAATAATCTAACCAAATAGCTAGAATTATTCCCAAATCACTTTTATAAAGACTCGATAAATAACACTAGGACTCATCTAAAATCTCGACGACAAAATCCACCCTGGCTTTGGGGTGAGGCTGGAGGGAAAAACTCTGCCGATCATCCGTGTTTAGAAACACACATGAATTGGTGAGACGAAAAACCTCCTAGGATAGAAATCATCATCAGAAAAATAAATTTACCTAGGTTGTTACATACATTTGTCTTACTAGCATCATTTACATTACATAATGCATAATGGGTTTACAAAACTCCAGTGTACATATAGCTGATAATGATGAATCTATGGATCATCTAAGTGCTCAGACATGATGGAAATCCTTGTGCGAAAAAATGTACAACTATGGGGTAGTTGACATGGAGTGGTCAACATCTGGCTCTACTTGGGGACATGTTGCCATCGAAGGAATGTGAGAATCCAGAATCTGCACCCAAGAACACACAAAATGACATAAGTAGCGTCCATCCAAATATAATCCAAAAATCATCATATAACATTATATTATGAAATAGAAGCTCTGTAACAATTCTACAAACATGAAATGTAAACTTAATCTGAGAACATAAATAAAATGCTAAAATGACAAGGTGTAGGGTTAGAAATCGGATACAAAGGATGCCCCATGGCATCAGATGATTTCTTTGAAGAACAACTTGAGCATTTGGCCATTTGTAGGTAAGTCAAGTGGTTTGCCTTCCAATGTGCTCAAATGGAATGAATTTGGACCAGCAATGCCTCGGATAATGTAAGGTCCCAACCACAAAGTGTAAAATTTCTTATGCTTCCTGGTTTTTAATTTTTGCGATCCCATAGTAAAACCATATCTTCAACTTGCAAAGATCTAGACCGATAAGATTTGTCAAAGCTTTTCTTAATGTTAGATTGATTCTTGCATATACTATCAAAAGCTTTCCTGCGTGTTTCATCCAACTCCATGATTTGATCAATCTTGTTTTGGACAACATCTTTATCACTAGAAAAATGCTGAAGGAGTTGATAAGCTCGTAATTTAAGATGGATAGGTAATGTCACATCCATGCCATAGACAAGTTCAAAGGGACTTTTATCAATAGTTTTCTTTTTAGTTATCCTATCTGCCCATAAAACGTACTTGATTTTGCTGTCCCAGGACTGCTTGTTATCTCCTACTATATTCTTGATAATGGTTATGATTTTTGTTACTGGATTCAACTAGGCCATTGCCCTGAGGATAGTAGTTAGATGAATGAGATAACACAATGCCATGCTTAAAACAAAAAGATGAAAACTCCATAGAACTAAAGGCCTTGTCATTATCGGTGGTGATTTTAGTTGGGACACCAAATCTAGTAATAATATGATTTTCAATAAAATCCATTATGACCTTTTCAGTGGCATTCTTAGCAGGAATGGCTTCAACCCATTTAATGAAATAATCGGTAGCCATCAAGATCCATGAGTAGCCATTTCTAGAATTTTCATGGAATTTCTCGATGAAATGCAGACCCTAATGTTGAAAAGGTGCCTCAACAACAACTAGTTCTTGGGGCAGGGCAGCTAGCTTCTGCTTCCCAGTGAACAGTTGGCAAGCTTGGCAAATTCTAACAAATTCATGAACATCAGAAAAAATCGAAGGCCAATAGTAACCAATTCTAAGGATTTTGTGGGTAGTAGTTCTAGCAGCGTAATGACCACCACAAAATCCCGAATGAAACTCGGAAATCAACTTTTTAGACTCTATCTCATCAACACATCTAAGTACAATGCTCTCAAGATTCCTCCATCCAAGGCCATCCTTCATAAGGCAATACTTAGTGGCTTTTAATGTAAGAGCCCTTCTCCTATGAGCAACTAAATGGTTAGGACATGTAAGATTTAACAAGTAATAAATAATATCCTTGAACCATTCATTCTCTCCTAATCTTTGCAACTTCGACAAAGATGAATTGTTAAGACAAATCAAACCAAGAGCTATTTCATTTCCCTCGGTCATCATTTCAGCCAAACCTTGACCTTTGACTAACTTGGTGGGTCTAATCTCTAAATCATATTCTTGAATCTTAGTAACCCACCTAGCACGAGTCCCTAAGCAATCAATTTGTGTTAATATATCTTTAACATAAGAGTGTGGGACAAAAGCAATGGTTTTGGAATAATCCACATAAGTCCTGAAGTGCTTAAGAGATTTAATTAAGGCATATGCTTGCTTTTCCATGGTAGTATAGTTTAATTCAAAATTTTGAAGTGCTCTACTCATGAAAGCTATACGCTGTTCGTGATCGTGTTTATTCTTTTGTAATAGGACACCAACAATGGTATCTTCAAAATCAAAAGAGAAAATCATGAAGTCCTTTGAATAATCAGGACTAGCTAAGACATGAGCTTTAGCAATAACACCTTTGATCTCCTGAAAAGCCTTTTTTCCATCATATTTCCATAAAAAATTAACATCCTTTTTCAAAAGACTTTGAATAGGCTTAGCTATTTCTGCATAGTTTGGAATAAATCTTCTAAGGAAATTGGTTTTCCCGAGAAAACACTGAAGGGATTTGAGATTATGAGGGAGAGGAATCTTTTGGATTGCCTCAACCCTCTCAGGGTCAATCTTGATCCCATCCCTGGAAATGATGTGACCAAGCAACTTCCCTTATGTTACTCCAAAAACAAACTTAGCAGGATTCAAATAGATTCCAAATTCTCCGCATCTATCAAAAACCCGCCTAAGATGACCTATATGACTGATACAATTCTTAGAAAAAACCGTAAGCTCATCCTGGTAAATCTCAATAATTTTACCGATTAAACCCATGAAGGCATAGTCCATAGCCCTTTGAAAGGTAGCTCAAGCGTTAGTTAATCCAAAAGGCATTCGAATGTACCCCATGGTGTGGGGAAAGTAGTTTTGTGTCGATCCTCTTTCTTAACCCAAACTTGATTGTACCTAGAGAAACCATCTAGCAGGGACGTCATTCCAGAACTCGTTATCCATTGCAACATAGTCTCTATGTTTGGCAAAGGGTAATTATCCTTCTTACATGCTAGATTAAGGTTTCTGAAATCGACACAAAGTCTGATTGTTCCATTCTTCTTTTTAACAATCACTAGATTGGAACACCATGATGAATGCCTAGGCTGAGCAATGATTCCAGATGCGAGCATTTTTGCAAGCTCTTTTTGAACTAAGGGGGCCAACCTAGGTTTATCTGCCTAAGCTTCTGACGAAAGGGCTTAGCATTTTCATCCTTTAAAGGGATAGTGTGCTCCATGACATCTTCTCTATAACCTTTTAGCTCATCATAGGAAAATGCTAAGACATCCCCATATTCATGAGGTAAATCGATTTTCTTTTTCCTTTCTTCCTTACTAGCACCCTTACCAATTTTAACTATTTTATGGTCACTAGGGGTACCTATATTTACTTCAATAAATTCGCCAGGATCCATCTTATTTTATTCTCCTTTCTTTGTGGCATCATGCCGATCAAAGTGTTGCTCTAAGGCAACGACATTCATGAGAGTAGGATTTATAATATCTTCATAGTCGTCAGATCTATCCTCCGTACAGCTTCCCCGAAAATTCTCAAACTCATCCAAGTTATTTAAAAAGCGAATCACTTGCTTTTCATCGTCCAAAACCTGCCAATGCTCTAAGTTATCTGAAATGGAAGGTTTGAAAATAATTTCCATTTTAATCTTATCCTTCACTAATTCACTAATTTGGATAAGTGAAACTAAATTAGTCCTACTTGAATGAGCATGTAAAAACAAAAGTACTTCAGGAATTAAATTAATTGTTTAAATCCTCAGATCACAACAATTAGGTGCAAAGTTTGAAATATCAGTTCTAGTAATCTGCGCTTAAAACAAATGGCAATGCCCACAATTTATTTTAAACCTGTGGTCCTATTACCATGCACGATTCATATTTTTTCTGTGTAACAACAAAAACTTCAAATGACAAATTGATAACTAATAATTCAGAAAATTTCTGAGTTTAACTATTTCCAATCTAGTGATGCATTTCTTAAAACTCAGAAATAAATTACTGAAAAAGTAGTGAGATAATATTCAGAAATTTGTCAGATAACATGCAAAAGTTTATGAAAATAATTCTATTTCTGAAATGTACTGCAATAAAAGATGCAAACTAAATTTGTTGCTAAACTTCAACTAATTGAAACTCTATGCTAGTATTAGTCTTGCTTTCAATCAGATAAATGAAATGAAGGGCTTAGATGATGTGCACCAGTTAGCCCTTAGAGGCTTGAAGATAAGCTGCCCAAGTCACTGAAGATCTCCAAAAGGCAACTAAGATATTTTTTTTGAGAAAATGTTTGTTGAGATTTTTAAGGAAATTTTTAGGAAAAAATTAGTGAATTTTTTTTGGTGAAGAGGGTGAAAGAGGAGAGGTTTGAGGGTGAGAGAAGAGAGCTGAAAGCCCTAGAGGCTGAGAAGAAGCGGAGGCCGAGAATGAGGGGAGGCCGAGAGGTAATGGGGGAGATGGTCGAGAAGGAGGGGAGCCAGTAAGGCTAGAGGTGAGGGCTGAGGGTCAGTAAGGAGGGTCGAGAGTGAAGCCCGAGTGTGAGGGAGATAGGTAGGCCGAGAAGGGAGGAAGGGAAGGTCGAGAAAGAGCGGAGAGGAAGCGGAGGAGAAGGAGGCTGAGAGTTGGAGGGATAAGGGAGGCTAAGAAAATGAAATAGGGAGGTCGAGAAGCCAAGTCAAGAAGGAAAGGAGAGGAATCAAGGCGCTGGAGATGGCTAATGCAGGGCCTCAAGGCCCTCAATAAATTTGCTCACAATCTTTCTGAAATTTCTCTTCAACCTGCAAATAAAATGGAGATTAAATCTTGCCCTCCAGGGCCTAGATCCATCTCCAAAATCCACAAGAATCGTCTGCAATCTTCAGATTTGTTCTTGCACAAACAAGATATAGAAAAATCCAAAACATGTATATACAAAAATATGAAATGCTCAAAACCCCATGAATTAAAAAATTTGAAATTTACAAATCTACAATAATATTCTACAAATCTAGCAGGTTTGCAGATCAAAGACCTCTATTAGCCAGATTTAAGCAATTTTTCATGGAAATTTTAAAGAGGCACAAGCGTAAGAACAACCCTGCAAATAAAATGTTTTGAAAGATGACTTTGGAAATTAAAAAAGTAGGTTCTTTAGATTCTGTAATCTGAGAGTTAGTTGGTCCAGTTGAGGACTTCCCCAAAAGCCCAAATCTTGAATAATAACTTCTGCACACTTAGATCTGATTATGAGATTAATTGAGATTCAAAATAATCATAAAATCATCAAGAAATAGAGATACCTATTAGTTCTATCAAATAAAAATGATATTTTAGAAACCCAGAAATCTGTGCAAAATACCTGTGCACAGATCAATCCTCAAAGGCTATTATCTAGCAAATACAAATAAAAACAGTAGAGTATTAAGAGCAATATTACCACATAAATTTGAAAGAGGAACACCACGGTCTGAAACCCCAAAGTCTTTGTGTTTTATTAACTAGAAAAAAGTTACAAGAGCTTTCTCAGAGCAAGTACATGATTCAATGATCGGATCCAAATAATGGAGAGAGACCTCTAATTTATAAATAAATTCTCCAACAACTAGATGGCTTGATCTCCGTCAAAGTAATCTCGACCGTTGATGAAGATCAAATGATCTTTTAATCATCACCGTTGAAATTAAGTTACTTTTTTGAGGAAAATCGAATTTCACTTTTAATTTCTTTTTAATTAACTCAAAAATGATTATTTTTGAGTTAATTACCTCAAAAAATTGACTTTGACTTAACTAGTAAGGCCCAAGGGTCCCAAATATCTTGAAATTTTCAATATTCCCTTTGCCGGGAACCTCAAATATAAAAAACTTTAAAACCCATGAATTTTAAATGTTAGAGAATTAAATTTTTCCCAAGACCTAAATTAATTAAATTTCTGGCTTAGCATTTTTAATTTATTTTAGCCAAAATATTTAATTAATTGACTCATTAGGGGATTAA
Source organism: Pinus taeda (assembly GCA_000404065.3). Classification (NCBI taxonomy): domain Eukaryota; kingdom Viridiplantae; phylum Streptophyta; class Pinopsida; order Pinales; family Pinaceae; genus Pinus; species Pinus taeda. The sequence continues at coordinate 95,706 of APFE030625704.1, read as the reverse complement.
TAATTTTTCCAACCCTCTAATACTTTAGCATTATAGCTAAAATACTATTTACATGAAATATTACATTCTAACCCATGAAGGGGGAATACCTGTTCGTTATAGACCCTCTATAAGTTACCCATTTCTGTGACTCAAAATATGATCTAGTAGACTAAGTGATTTGTAATAAAATAATCTAACAAAATCGCTGAAATTATTCCCAAATCACTTTTGTAGTCTCGATAAATAACACTAGGACTCATTTAAAATTCTGACGACAAAATCCACCCTAGCTTTGGGGTGAGGTCGGAGGGAAAAACTCTGCCGATCATCCGTGTTTAGAAACACACATGAATTTGTAAGATGAAAAAACCATAGGATAGAAATCATCATCATAAAAATAAATTTACCTAGGTTGTTACATACATTCGGCTTACTAGGATCATTTACATTACAAAATGCAGAATGGGTTTACAAAACTGCAATGTACATATAGCTGATAATGATGAATCCGTGGATCATTTGAGTGCTCAGACATGATGGAAATCCTTGCGCGAAAATATGTACAACTATGGGGTAGTTGACATGGAGTGGTCAACACAATCTACTTTACAATTGCCATAGTCGGCTCTCCTTGATATTCCATGCCAAAATTTAAAACGTAATCAGCCCTCAAATTTTCAATATATGCTCATGGCCATATCACATGTCAATTTTAAGTGGGCCAATATTCGCAGCTTCATAAAATAAACTTTTTGCTATGGTCCCAAATATTATTTGGTCTTTTTAATTCACATTGGCTCATAACAATTTATCTGAAATATGCTACGACCCTACCAAAAGTTGCACCAAAATTTGTTGTAATTTGATTGACAACCCTTCTAATTTGGCTCTCAGAATTAAGTTGTCAACAAACTCAGCAGGAATTTGTAGAATAGTTAATGTCCTTTTTTTTTTGAAACAAAATGATGACGTTGGCACCTTCCATAATAGACTTTCGACAATTTGTAATTAGAACCCTGAGGTTGACAGGAACGACTAGCAAATTGATACACAGATGAATGCCGATAAAATCACTGAGCCATTTTATTAATCCAATGAAAAAAGTACATCAGCATGAAGGAATCGTAGAACATGACCTTCCCAAGAAAGCAAACCTAAACCCAGAAAAAGATCTCTGACCCAACTGATGAATGGCTTTGGCAATGATGTCGATGACTCGGTGAGAAGACTGCTGGAAGCTGTGAAAATTCCTAAACGTGAATCCCTACAACAACAAACTAATCTTACTTCTCCTACTTGTTAATCCATACAAGTTATTTACTGTGTTCTACAATAAATATCAAAGTAAATACTACTGCAACCTTTACTTAATAAAAAATAATATGCTGAAACAAGAAATTGAACTAGAAAAAGTACAACACAAGTGACAGTTATTTTTGGACAAATGTCCCCAGAAAAACCCAATGCAGGAAAACTGGTGCAGTAGATCTGAGGGTTTTTATTATTAAGCAGAAGTTATTTCTGAATACAAACTCTGGATGCCTTGCTTGCAATCCAGTACAGAGAATATCACTCGACAAAAGAAATTAGTGAGATTACCTCACTCTACGCTGCAAGTCTCGACTGATCCAACAACTAGACCAACAAGTCCCTGGCTACCTTTGCGCTAGCCCTACGTAGTCACTACGCGGGCCCGCGTCACCTCTCTGCTAGGTCGATTTGCCCTCAAGAGCCTCAACTTCAACTCTCCTGGCTCAGAACATCAAATCCCCAACAAAATCTCGAGCTTCTGCTTGGAAGGCAATGTGTTGCTCTGCATGAGCCCTTCTTGGCTTCGTGTCTCCCTCACTGGGCACTGCACTGCCTCCTCTGGGTCTTTCTCTGCCTCTCTACTGTGTATTCTTGGCTCCAAAGAAGATCCTTCAGCCAAAACTATCTCTGCGCCTCTCTTTGTGAACACCACGAAATCATTGCGCTGCTCTAGCCTCAGCAATTCGATCTGACTGATCAACTCTCTGTGTGTATTCCAAATGACTATCAAGCCTCCTTAAATAATCTTCTTGTTGACATTCAACGACCCAGATTATAAGCTAATCAATGACTAAGGTCATTTCTGCTTGATCCTCGTCTTTTTCTAGAAGTTACATCCACAGTTAGATTAAACCCATAAATTATTCTAATTTCGTAAGTGTAGACTTAGGGTCCCAAATTATTTTTAATAAAATTGCCTTCGGGTGGAATTTCCCAAAATGCTTTCTGGGTTCTTTGGAATACATGTGCCCAAGCCTCCCTGCAAAATTTGAGACTTAGAGCACATCCAATGCTACCAGAAATCAACACTCCCTCTTAGTGAGGAATGTGCTCTAGCAATGTCTCCCACTGAAGCATCACCCTGACTTCATAAAATCATCCTTTGCGTTGTTGATGTTTGACATGCTGTCCACCAATTACTGCGCTGCTGCTGACACTACCACTGTCAACACTGCATCTGTACTACAACTCCCTCTCAAGTGCTACATCTGTGCCGTTGCTAGCATTGCCATTGCCAACTGTCCCTACACTGCAACTGAAAAACATCCCACAATCTAAACAAGTGTTCAACATAGATGCATCTCGATGTTGAAGATCTGACTACTGCTAGTCCCATGCTATCCCTTTGAAGCCATTGTGCTCCTGTTGCTACTGCATTGTGCCTCCCTGCACTATTGCAACTCTGAACTACGCTGCTCAGACTTAGTGTTCTAGCCACTGCATTTGTCACTCTAACACTCCTCTGCACCAACTAACACTGGTCCATCCTGCTACTACTGATCTGGGCTCCCGTATTTAGGAATTGATCCGAGAGGTGGGATCCTCAAGGATCCTGCTCATTTGTAGCTCTTTCGAACTACAACACTAAATCAACCCACCTCCCTCCTAGAGATATCTCGACTTTTATGGCAAACTCCTCCTCTTCAATCTTTGTGGGTGTAGCCTTCGGATCGTGCTTCTCATCTTTGCCCATCTTCTTGTGAGGACATTGTTGTGTAGTGACCCATTTCACCACACCTGAAGCATTTTCTCTTTGAGACGTCCTTCTTCCGCCTTCCCTGCTCATGCTTCCCCTTGGATGCAAGGGCTGTATTCTCTTCCTCCTCCTTGGGCTTCGACCCAATGTTGCTGGTTCCGTCAAGCTCACACTTGACTAGATCTCTCCTTAGCTCTTCTTGCTTGAGCGCTGCCCACATACTATCCCGGTCTGGCAAAGATGCCTTGCCTAGGATGCTCTGGACAAAGATTTGCCACTCTTCTGAGACTGAGTTTAGGGCCAGTCTTACCATCTCAGAACCTTTAGGTGTAGATCCCACAACTGTCAACTCGTCCTGGGTCTCCTGAAGCTTCGTGAGCAACGAATGTGCTCCTCCTTTTGCATCTGTGCAAATCTCAATTTTTGCTCTAAGTACATCTTCCGCTGCTCGGAAGATCCCTGATACAACTTAGACAACGCATCACACATCTCCTTAGCAGTGCCTCTGCTAGCAATGTGATAGACCATATGATCCTTCACTCCGTCGAGGATCATTCTCCTTGCCTTTGTGATTTCTCCCTTATACTTCTTTAGCTGATTTGGATCCGCAGGTTAGCCACCACATTGTCGACATAGGCCTTGAGAAATGCTCATTTAGAAGGCACGACATCCTTGCCTTCCATATCACATAGTTGGATGCTCCATCCAACCTGTCTTGATCTCTCAACCCACTAGCTGCCATCTCTGCCATGAAAATGTCGAACTACTCTTTGTCTCTTACTGCAGCTGCTCAGGCAATAAGAAAATGGACTTCTCGACATGAAGTCTACTGAGGAAAAATTCGGTCAATCGTGTCTCTCTCTTCCTCTGACATCTTTCAGCCCGGTAATTTTCCTGCTAAAAACTGCGTCCCACCAGCTCTTTCCTCATGCTGGGGCTTTGCGCTACTCCCTCCAGCACGACAAAATTTCGGTCTGGAAGCCCTTCCTCTTTGTCGACTCACTCAGAGAGAGACTTTCCTTGAAAATCTAGCCCTCCTAGTTTGGACTGCGCAATCCCTCTGGGGATTCGAACCGCTGCCTCTTGCAGCTATTCGACCTCCTTCTCTGCTCAGTGCTGGGTTCTCTGGCACTGCTCTTCTTGTTTCACCTGCAATGCTCTGATACCGGGTGAAAATTCCTAAACCTGAATCCGTACTGCAACAAACTGAGGTTACTTCTCCTACTTGTTAATCCATACAAGTTATTTACTGTGTTCTACAATAAATATCGAAGTAAATAATATTGCAACCTTCACTTAATAAAAAATAATATGACGAAACAAGAATCCAAACTGGAAAAAATACAACACAACTGACACAGTTATTTTTGGACAAATGTCCTCGGAAAATCCAATGCGAGAAAACTGGTGTAGCAGATCTGAGGTTTTTTATTATTAAGCAAAAGTCATTTTTGAATACAAACTTTGGATGCCTTGTTGGAAATCCAGTACAAAGAATATCACTCTGAAAAAAAAATTAGTGAGATTACCTTACTCTACACTGTGCAAGTCTCGGCTGATCCAACAGCTGAACCAACGAGTCTCCGGCTACCTCTGTGCTGCCCATATGCAGTGACTACATGGGCATGCGTCACTGTCTTTGAGGCACTGCGTCACCTCTCTGCTGGATCGATTTTCTCTCAGGAGCTTCGACTTCAGCCCTTCTTGCTCAGAACATCAAACCCCCAGCAAAATGTCGAGCTTCTGCTTGGAAGGCATTGCGCTACTCTGCATGAGCCCTTCTTGGTTCTGCGTCACCCTCATTGGGCATTGTGCTACCTCCTCTGCGTCTTTCTCTGCCTCTCTGATGCGTATTCTTGGTTGTGGAGAAGATCATCCAGCCAAAACTATCTTTGCCCCTCTCTGCGTGATCACCATGAAATAACTGTGCTGCTCTAGCCTGAGCAATTCGATCTAATTGATCAACTCTTGTGTGTATTACAAATGACCCTCAAGCCTCCTTAAATAATCTTGTTGTTGACATTCAACGACCGAGATTAGAAGCTAATCAATGTCTAAGATCATTTCTGCTTGATCCTTGTCTTCTTCTAGAAGTTACACCCACAGTTAGATTAATACCTAGTCATTATTTTAATTTCGTAAGTTTAGACTTAGAGTCCCATTAAAAATAATTAATTATTTTAATAAAACTTTCTTCGGGTGGAATTTCCCAAAATGCTTTCTTGGTTCTTTGGAATACATGTTCCCAAGCCTCCCTTCAAAATTTAAGACTTAGAGCACATCTGATGCTACTAGAAATCAACACTCCCTCTTAGTGAGGAATGTGCTCTAGCAATGCCTCCCACTAAAGCATCATCTGGACTACATAACATTATCCTTTGTGATGTTGATGTCTAACATGCTGTCCACCAACTACTGCGCTGCTGTTGACACTGCCACTATCAACAATGCATCCATACTACAACTCCCACTCAAGTGTTGCATTTGTGCTGCAGCTGACACTGCCATTGCCAAATGCCCCCACACTGCCACTGAAAAACATCCCACAATCTGAACAAGTGTTCAACATAGATGCATCTCGATGTTGAAGATCTGATTGCTGCTAGTCCCACACTATCCTTCTGAAGCCATTGCATTGCTACTGCTACTTCACTGTGCCTCCCTGCACCGTTGCAACTTTGCACTACGCTGCTTAGACTTAGCGTTCTAGCCATTGCATCTGTCGCTCCAACACTCCTCTGCACCGACTGACACTGTTCCATCCTGCTACTACTGATCTGGGCTCCCGTAGCAAGGAATTGATCCAAGAGGTGGGCTCCTCAAGGAGCTTGCCCATCTGTAGCTCTTTCGAATTACAACTCTAAATCAGCCCACCTACCTCTTGGAGGTATCTCGACTATCATGGCAAGCTCCTCCTCTTCAATCTGCGCGGGTGCAACGTTCGGATTGTGCTTCTCATCTTTGCCCTTTTTCCTGAGAGGACACTGTGTTGTGTAGTGACCCATTTCACCACACCTAAAGCATTTGATCTTCGAGACATCCTTCTTTTGCCTCTGTTGCCCCTGCTGCCCCTTGGATGCAAGGGCTGCATTCTCTTCCTCCTCCTTGGGCTTCGACCCACTGTTGTTGCTTTCATCAAGCTTACACTTAACTAGATCTCTCCTTAACTCTTCTTGTTTGAGAGCTGCCCACATGCTATCCCAGTCTAGCAAAGCTGCCCTGCCCAAGATGCTCTGGGCAAAGACTTGCCACTCTTCTGAGATTGAGTTTAGGGCTAGTCTTACCATCATAGAACCTTGAGGTGTTGACCCCACAACTGTCAACTCGTCTCGGGTCTCCTGAAGCTTCATGAGGAACTGATCAATGTGCTCCCCCTTCTGCATCTATGCAAATCTCAATTTCTGCTCTAAGTACATCTTCCGCTGCTCGAAAGATCCCTGATACAGCGTAGACAACGCATCCCACATCTCCTTAGCAGTCCCTCTGCTAGAGATGTGACAGACCACATGATCCTTCACTCCATCGAGGATCATTCTCTTTGCCTTCGCCATTTCTCCCTGGTAATTCTTTAGTTGATTTGGATCTACGGGCTCAGCCACCACATTGTCGACATAGGCCTTGAGAAAATGCTCATCTAGAAGGCACGGCATCCTTGCCTTCCAGATAACATAGTTGGATGCCCCTGTTGAAGAATCTAGGGCAATTAGGTTTAGTATGATTCTTCTTCACTTGATAACAATTTGTGAAGTCTTTTTACAATTTGTTTTGTTAGCTTAATCTTCTTGTTCTTCTTATTAATGCATGTGTGTGTACTTCATCAAACCGATACCAAAACATAAGAACAAGAACACAAGACGTTGGCTCTTTGCCAGGGCCAAAACCTCTCTTCTTGAGAGGAAAACCCTTCGGTAAGTTTTCTCTTATTGATCAGTGCCAAACCCTAGACCCTTGACTAGAATATCTTCCAAGCACAAGTCAAGTCCTTCCTCCTCTCTACACTTGGTTTCCCTGGCACTTTGTCTTCCTCCTTCCAGCACTTTGTTCCCCGACACTTCGTCCTCCTCCTTCCGACACTTTGTTCTTCCTTCAACTGTTGATGCACCTTGTTGCACTTGCTCTACAAGAGACACTTGTGATGAGTCCCTTCCCTTGTGATGATCCCTACCTCCTTCTTAACCAAATGAGCTCTTCCTTGAGGTGTACATGCAGAATTGGTACGACTGTTCTGCAGCCTTAATTCTTGCACGTGTGGGAGGTTTTCTTGATGTAATATGGTTCCACTCTCCTTCGCTTGAGGACCCTCCTTCTTTGCTTGGATAGGAGGCCTTGTAAGCCTAGATTCAAGCCCAAACAATGAGATATGCCTGACTGTAAGTTGCTGCTGTCATAACCGCAGGCAACCCTCTTTTTCCTTCGCACGTGGGACTGGTATTGGCCCTAGAACAATCCAAAAACCTTCATTGTCCCTTCTATCTTCTTCGCTGCACTTGGAGGCTCCTTCTTCGTCCTTTACTCAACTTTTCTCGACTCCTTTTCTTCGCTGATTTCAGAGGTAGATGAATGGGATGTTGGAGGATTGGACAACCTCTATATATAGAGGACTGCCCCTCCTTTAGGCCGACTTGCAGGCGGAATTGTCTTCTTTGCTTCAATTTGCTTCATGTAATTGTGCCATTACTAGGAGGAGGCTTGACTTTGCTTAGAGGTGTATTGTTTGACTCTCATTATACATGGTGTAACATTCCCTTAAGGTCTTCAACATAATTCTTTTGATTCTTTGACTCACCTATAACACTTCAACATGTGGTAGACCTACTTCAATGAGCAAGAAACTCATTGACATATATTATGATAGAAATAATATTTCTTTTCTTGAATAAATACAAATATCAAAAGTATATTTATAAAGACCGAACCTAGTTATATTTCCTTCAACACTCCCTCTTAACTAGGAAGGTATTCATACAACATTACAAGGTGTTTGACTATTATCAATCTTGAAGAATTCACATAAGAGAAACTGGATTGGCAATCCATCTGTTATAGCATCATAGTAACCAACATTGTTTCCATAGCAATGCCTTGACTGACAGCGCTATCTATCAATAGGTAAGAGCACAATGTTGGCGAGACCAATGAGTTATAAACACCTTAGTCATTGTCTCTCAAGGTACATACCCACCCGGGTGTTCACTGCGTATCACCTTCTAGGACTATTCTTATCTTGGGTTCCCAGCCCTCAAAGAATATCTGTCCTCTTGCCTACTCTTGTCTTGAATGCCCTACACATCCTCAAAGAGTATTAGATGCCAGATGATTACTCAATTCTCCCATTCTTTCTTCATAAGTGAAGACAAGAATGTTGTGTCTATCCCTTCCTCTAGAATGAGGAAGACATGCCTAAGTTTCCTTTGACAGGTAACTTGCCCAAGTTTCTTTGGGAACTTTTTAGAACTCCCTCTTAGCTAGGGACTTGTCCATTCATCAACAACTTCTTCTTCATGGTTCCTTCAGCTGCTTGATCTTCTTCTTTCCTTCGATGTCATGAAGTCTTGGTTCGAATATCCTTTTGGTAGGGCACCATTCATCGATCACTTTCCTTCCTGGTTTGTCATGTCATTGCTTCCTTTGTGGAAAGTGGCCTTCTTGTCACATATCAGGTTCTCTTGTCATCTGATTATTCCTTGTCATCTTGTCTATGCTTCAGACTACTCTTCACATGGATGCTTCTTTGTACTTGCTTGTTCCCTTGCTTTGATCTAGTAGCCCTCCATGACTTCATCCTGATATTGCTTCAACATTACATGGTGCTTTTGCTGGATGGCTTCTTCATCATGACATCTTCGTAGAGTAGAATCAGTTATCTGCACCTTTCATATCTCCAAGGCCTTCATAGGTGTCAAGGGTCCTTTGATCTTTTGCTTTCTTTCTCAGAGTTGTCCTGCCTTCTTTCAGGAGATGTGTTCAATGAATCTTTGTCAGATAGTGATTCTTTGTGATTATGGTGTTCTTCACATGCTTGATCTCTTTCTTCACTTGCTTTTTCTTGGATAGATTAGTCAACCACCTTATGCTCCTTGTGGGAGCACTTCGTCATTGCTTGCTTCTAGGATTAGTCAACATTCCTTTTTCACTTGCTTCTTAGTCAGCAAGCTTATACTCCTTACGTGAGTATTTACTTTTGTTGACCTTCATTGCATTGTAGTACATGCCTTCGAGCATGTCATTGGTGACAGAGATTCTTTCATACTTGATCATGTTATAGAACGATTCCCATGACTCGATAATATACAAATGATAACATGACTAAACTTTGATGCATACATACCTCATCTTGATTCTCCTTTGATCATCTTAGCTTCATATGGTTGTCCTTGGTGTGGCCCTTCTTGCCTCATTTTAGCTTGCCTGCATATCATCCTTTTCTTGAATCCCATGAATGGGATTCCCAATGAGACATCTGCTTTTGTTTATGAATCTTCTTGTGAAGATTCCGTCATAGGATATTGAAGACCCTTACCTTGCAAATGTTTCTTTCTTTTGATGATGGAGGTCTTCTAAGATTCTTAATCATGATCAATTTTCTTTCATTGTGGACGAGGTCGTATTCTAGGTATGCTCCTTCGACCATGAATATCTTGAGCTATATCTATCATGCTCCTAAATTTTAGAAGATATTTCTATCCATGCATTTTGTTCTTATTATAAATGCTCTTTCTACATGAGTATTTAGAACTCTATGTATATCATGCTTCTAGATTCTAGAAGATGTTTCTAGCCATGCAATTTTATTCTATTCCTACATGCCTATACTACTCAAAACTCTGAAAGAAGACTTTAAGTAAAGAGTTTGACTTTGTCATAGTAGAGATCCAGAGGATCTTCCTTCCTTTGCTTCTTGTCTTCTTCTTTAATTTCTTGAGTCACATGATGTTCTTCCCTTTTTCTTTCATTGTTGTTTTCTGTTAATTTATGGCATGTTCTATGCTTAATGCAATTTACTTCAATTTCTTCTTATTAGCCCAATGCCATTCATTGTTTAGCAATCACATTAACATAAAGTAAAACACTGATAAAACATAAATAGATCGACATAAAACAAGCCAAGACAAGAGACACTAGATGTGGCAGCTAGTCAGGGACAAACCCCAATGTGGGGAAACCCTTTGATCAATTCTTCTATAGTCTTCAATAGTTCAGCAAAGAGAGAAATAGTACAATGTACAGTTCTGTAATTTTATGACAGCAGTAATAAAACCCTAAACAACACTTTCAAAGTTGGTCAAATAGTCCACAAATGACCTTGAGTCAACCTTGGTCAACTTTAGCTTGCTGCTCCTTGGAAACCCAATCAAGTAAGGAGAGAGAGAGAAGAATGTAAAATGAGATGAGATGATAGAATAATGCCTCAACCTAACTTGTATTTATATGAATCGTTGAGGATGTGTGCCACACATTTAGTTGCTGGCCGACCTTGACAATTTGTCAAGTAAATACAAATAAATTCATATCTCCATAAATACTTGTCGGAATTGGATGATCGTTAGATCAATCCTACACCTCTCGACGAGAGGAATCCAAGAAAAATATCAGCTGTGATAAATAAGATGACCCACATGGAGTTTGGCGCTAGTTGCCAATTTAACACTCCCTCTCAACTAGGGAGAACTCCATTTGCTAATCCATTTGACCATCGGTACTATTTCGACCATCAAATGCACTGCCCTGCACTGCTCAGCTCGAATTTGCTCTGCTCTGCTGAACTACAAAGAAGAAGAAATGATCGAGGATGTATCATAGCATCCTCTACTGCTCGAAGCCAGTCCCAGAGAGTGTGTCATACCACTCTTACTGATCCCAGATTAGTTTCATTGATCCCAGATCAATGGAGGTCATCCTAGCGTAGGGAGTATGGTAGATACAACAATGCGTCCATCGGTAGTACTACTATGGTCCCTAACCCCATTTCCCTACTCATTGGCCAGATGAGAGGTACTTCCCATGAGTCCTAGACTGCATGGGTAGGATGCCTCGACAGGAGAACCACTCATCTTGTCCATAAGTTGCCATAGGGTATCACAGGGGATGGTTGAACCTTTCACCCTGTACATAGCGCACCACTAGGGGAGGGTGAGTCACCCTATGGTCGCTTGTCGCTCCAAGAAGTACCCCAAGCCCCCTGGAGCTCCTAGAGCTCAATGCATGCATCATGCAGGACCCTCATAAGAGGGTCTCTCAACGACTCCAAGTCGTTTTCAGAAAGTCAAGAATTTGACCTTTCCCAAGGGCTTCGTCAGAATGTTGGTGACCTGCTCATCTGTACCAATATGATGGACCCTTATTGCTCCTCGTTGTACCATATCCTGGATAAAGTGGTACCTGATATCGATATGTTTGGAGCGATCATGAAATACGAGATTCTCTGATAAATGAATCCCACTTTGGTTGTCACACAGGATCACGGTAGTATCCAATGTATATCCAAACAACTCATTGAAGAGCTTCCGCAACCAGACAACCTCACAAGAGGCCATACTCGTAGTAATGTACTCTGCCTTAGCAGTGCTCAAAGCCACCAACTTCTGCTTCCTGCTCATCCAAGGTATCGAGGCAGATCCCAAAGAGAAACAACATATGGAAGTGCTCTTTTGGTCCACCACACTGCCTGCCCAATCAGCATCGGTATATCCATGTAGTCTCACATCTCCTGCAGAGTATCTCAACCCATGAGTGATTGTGCCACGAAGATATCTCAATAGATTCTTGGCACCAATCCAATGTGAGTGGTGAGGTTCAACCATATGTTGACTCAACGTGTTGACTGCAAAACATATATTCGGACAAGAGTTCACCAAGAACATCAATGGTCCTATGAGTTGACGGTACTCAATAGCATTTTGTAAAACATATCCGGCAACACTACTGCTTAACTTCTTGAAGTCAAGCTCCATCGAGGTAGTCACGTGCTTGCAGTCCACCAGACCGAATCTCTCCAATATCTTCACCACATATTTTCCTTGAGATAGGAAAATCTCCCTTGGCTTTTGCCAGACTTCCAGTCCTAGGAAATAGTGTATCAGCCCTAGGTCCTTCATCTCAAACTTGGAAGCCAACTTCCTCTTACATTTGTGAATGAGAGGGGTCTACCCCTGTCAGAAAGAGGTCGTCAACATAGAACACTAGTATGAGAGGCTTATCATCTTCAACCTTAAAGTAAAGGTTTGGATCGGCTTCACTCCTAGTGAATCCCAGCTTCATCAAGTAGCTATTGATCCTCTCATACCAAGTGCGGGGTGCTTGCTTCAGCCCATAGAGGGATTTCTTCAACCTGCACACGTGAGATTCCCGATCATGAGTCTCAAATCCCTTGGGTTGTTCCACATAGACTTCCTTTTTGATCAAACCATGCAAGAACGCTGTCTTGACATCCATCTAATGTAGGTTCCATCCTTGCGAAGCAGCAAGGGCTATGATTGAGCGGATGGTGGTGTATCGGGCAGCAAGTGCAAATATCTCGTCATAATCTATACCTTCCTTTTGAGAGAAGCAACGAGCGAAATGAGCTTTGTACTTTTCAACACTTCCATTGGCTGCATGCTTTATCTTGCAAAGCCATTTCGAAGCGACAACTATTTTGTCCTGGGGTTTTGGAGACCACATCCCAAACATCGTTCTTCAAGATGGACTCATATTTCTCAATCACAACATCCTTCCATACTTGATGCTTCACGGCTTCTGTGAATGATGAGGGCTCATTTTGAATGATCGTGCTCATAATGGTCAAGTATCCCTGATACGTGGCCAACATCTTACTTTCACAGAAAGTCCCTCTGGGTGCAATGTGTCCTTCAGCATCATCAAGTGCCCCCCTAAGCCATGAGGGCCTCTTCCTAGAAGAGGAAGGCTATTGTGGAGGGGGATCAATAGGGTCCATAGGTTCTTCCATTTCGGGCATCATCTCATCTTTCTTTTCCTCCGGTTTGCTGGTGTCAGCTTCTTCAGTTTTCCTTAGTATGGGAAGATTGTCAACTTTGCTAAGAGCCATATCTTCGTCAAAGGTGACATCATGGCTAATCTCGACTTCCCTTTGACCAACCACATAGATTCTATAGCCCTTAGTATTTTCGCTATAGCCCACAAAGATTCCCTTCTTTCCAGATGCACCCAGTTTATTCCTTTTCTCTTTCGGCACATGAAAATATACAAGACTTCCAAAAATTCTAAAATGAGATACATCAGGTTTCTTATCAGTGACCATCTCTTCGGGAGTCTTAGAATCCAATGCTTGATGAGGGCATCGGTTTTGAACATATACAATAGTATTCGCAGCTTCGACCCATAGAAACTTTGGAAGCTTTTGATCATAGAGCATGGAACGAACAACTTCCAAAATCGTACGGTTCTTCCTTTTCGCCACACCATTCTGCGCAGGAGTGTATGGTGTTGTGGTCTCCCTCTTAATGCAAACTTCTTTGCAAAAGTCATGGAACTCATTGGATTCATACTCAGTCCCATTATCAGTCCTTAAGATCTTGATCTTCTTCTTAGTTTGATTCTCGATCAAGGCTTTGAAGTGACGGAACCAGGAGAACACTTCATCCTTCTTTTTCACGAAGTATATCCAAGTCTTACGAGAATAATCATCTAGGTAATATAAATATCCTCTCAAAGAGTTAATAGGCATCATACCAGATATGTTGGAGTGAACCAACTGCAGTATATCGGAGGTCTTGCTATGGCTTGAGGGGAATGGTCCCCTTTTGAGTTTTCCTTCGGCACACCCCGGACATACACCTTCTTGCTCTACTTTAAACTCGGGCATACCGGTCACCATTTGTCTCACATCAGGTAGAGCCTTATAGTGAAGGTGGGTAAACCTCCGGTGCCATTGTTCAGATTGAAGAGTTGTGTTGCAAGACATGACTCGTAAGGGACTTCCTCCAACTTGATATAGAGAGTCAACTCGAAACCCAAGAGTGAAAGCATCTTTAAAATTCTTTTTCCATACACGTACCTCGCCATCGATGAAGGCCACCTTGTAACCTTTGTCTTCCATCGCTGAAATGGATACCATGTTCTTTTTGAGATCAGGCACATATAGAACTTCTTGCAAATGAATTGTGTTACCCTAATTCAATTGAAGAGAAACATTCCCTACGCCCTTCATGGGATAGGTGGAGTTGTCTCCAAGAATAATTTCTAGGTTGGTCTCCTTCTCTATCAGATTAGAGAGAGCTTCTTTGTAACCAGTGAAGTGCCTTGAGGCACCACTATCAATAAGTCAATTGCCCAACGAGTTCGGAGGAGAAGTAGTAAAGAGGGCCGATATCAGATGATATTCATCTTGCTTATTGTTAACAACGTTAGATTCATACCTGGAGTTTCTTGCCTTCTTGGAGGGTTGACCACTTCCTTGATTTCTGACATTCCTCTTTCCTTTGCCATTGGACCTTCCCTTCCTTTGATTGTTGTTGGAATTGCGTTGGGAGTGATTTTGATCATCGTCATGAGATGTGTCATTTCTATCAGGACGCTCCCTCGCATAGTGGCCAATTTTGTTGCAAACGAAACATCTTCCTTTCCTTCCACCTTTCGGTCCGACCTTTCCTTTAGATTTTGACCCAGAATTATTTCTCCTTTTAGCATGAGAGGAGAAAGCAGTGGGATTGCCTCTAAAGGCAAGCATTTCCTGCTCTTCTATCCTTGTCTCTTCTTGAATGCATCTTGCCATCAATTCTTCAAATCCTGGAATTACTTTGTTGTTGAGAAGAGTGGTTCTAAATACATACCATTTAGATGGGAGTCCTCCAAGAGTTGTGATAGTCAGTTCCCTGTCAGGAATGACTTCCCCAATCGATAAGAGATCATTCTTGATCTGAGTGATCCTTAAGAAGTAGGACTGCATATTCTCGTCTTTGCCCTTCTTAATTTCCTTCATCTTATTCTTAAGGAACAAAACTTGATTTGCATCACTAACTTTAAACAAGCTTACCAATCTATTGTAGATTTCCTTGGAGGTGGTCAGCTCGGAAACGTAGGCCACTAGGCGCTTGTTGATAGAGTCCCGAATGATCTTCTTTGCTTTGACTTCACCCTTGGTCCACTTGTTCCTTGCAACAACCGATGCATTTGATGGAGGCTCAATATTTTGCCTCTCACATGGTCCAACACTTCCTGGTCTTCCAATGTCAGATCGAGAGACATCTTCCATTCATGATAGTCAGACTTCTTACAGAGCTTGTCTTTGGCGGGGAAGTGTGATGAGGAACCCATGAAGTCTATAGACTTTTCCAACAGTGTTTGGTAATTGCTCTTGCTCTTGCTCTTGCTTGGGCTTTGTCTTCACCTCAGCTTTGATACCATGTTAATCTATGGTATGTTCTATGCTTAGTGCAATTTACTTCAATTTCTTCTTATTAGCCCAATGTCATTCACTGTTTAGCAATCACATTAACATAAAGTAAAATGCTGATAGAACATAAATAGATCGATAGAAAACAAGCCAAGACAAGAGACATCAGATGTAGTGGCTAGCCAGGGACAAACCCCAATGTGGGGAAACCCTTTGATCAATTCTTCTATAATCTTCAATAGTTCAACAGAGAGAGAAATAGTACAAATGTACAGTTTTGTAATTTTATGACAATAGTAATAAAACCCTAGCCAACACTTTCAAAGTTGGTCAAACAATCCACAAATGACCTTGAGTCAACCTTGGTCAACTTTAGCTTGCTGCTCCTTGGAAACCCAATCAAGTAAGGAGAGAGAGAGAAGAATGTAAGATGAGATGAGATGATAGAATAATGCCTCAACCTAACTTGTATTTATATGAATCATTGAGGATGTGTGCCACACATTTAGTTGCTTGTCAAGTAAATACAAATAAATTCATATCTCCATAAATACTTGTCGAAATTGGATGATCGTTAGATTAATCCTACACCTCTCGACGAGAGGAATCCAAGAAAAATATTGGTTTCCATAAATAAGATGACCCACATGGAGTTTGGCCCTAGTTGCCAATTTTAACATTTTCCTTTTTAAGTTTAGGACAATACCTTTTGTACTGTCCATATTCTTGGCATTCAAAGCATTGGACTTTGGACATATCTTTATTGTTTGTTTTTCGTGGACCAAATTTGCCAAATTTTCCCTTTCTCTTGGCTATGGTAGCAAATGCTTGCTCATTTGATCCCACATCTTCCTTGGCCTTGAGTCTGGTTTCCTCTGTCTTGCATAGAGACAACATTTCACTTAGTGTGGTAGCTTTCTTCTTGGCATATGTGCTTGATGTGAAGTTGCCCCAATCCTCAGGTAGAGCATTGAGTACTACACTTGTCATTTCTTTGTTGGACATGACTTCCCCTAGCTCTTGAAGTTGATCCCTCATCTTAGAGATCTTCATGAAGTAGGGAGTTATTCCTTCCTTTGATATCTTCATATTTCACTTCTCCAATTGTGGTTACCGAGAATAGCTCTACTAGTTTATCATAAATTTCTTTTGATGATTCAAATTTGGAGACATAAGGAATGAGAGAGTCCTTGATAGATTCTATTAGAATCCTTTTGAGCTCTTGTCTCATCCTTATTGTACTTGGCTAAGGCTTGGGTTTGTTCCTTAGCATGGATAGTGGTATTCCCTTTGATATGTTCTAGAAGTTCATTCTCCTTGAGAAGTAAATCAATCCTCTTCTTCCATGCAAGAAAGTTATGGTACCTACCAATTTGTTGCTTTCCTTGCAAAAATACATTGATGTATATTCAGAAGGGGACATATACTTACTTGATATATTTTTAGATGTAGTGGATTTGCTTTCTCCTTGAAGACGTGATGGCTTGCCTTCCTAGGATCTTGATGTTCTTCAAGTTGCCTTCTCCAAGTGGACTTGCTTGATGACTTGTAGATGATGTAGGTCCCTCTTTCTTCTGCTCTTCTTTGTAGGTGCCTTTATGTAAGGCTCTTCTTCTTGCTTTGTAGTCTTCCTTGATGAATGATAGATGGTAGGCCTTCTTGTCCTTGATGTGATATAGACTTCTTGGCTAGATGCTTCAACTCTTGTAGATGTTCTTCCTTGATGAGTGTTCTTGAGATGCCCTTTCCTTAATGTGTCACCTTAGCTCTGATACCATGTTGAAGAATCTAGGGCAATTAGGTTTAGTATGATTCTTCTTGACTTGATAACAATTTGTGAAGTCTTTTTACAATTTGTCTTGTTTGCTTAATCTTCTTGTTCTTCTTATTAATGCATGTGTGTGCTTCATCAATCTGCTACCAAAACATAAGAACGAGAACACAAGATGTTGACTCTTTGTCAGGGCCAAAACCTTTGTTCTCTTGAGAGGAAAGCCCTTCGGTAAGTTTTCTCTTATTGAAGCTTCTTATTGATCAATACCAAACCCTAGATCCTTGACTAGAATATTGTTAAAATTGGCAACTAGGGCCAAACTCCACATGGGTCATCTTATTTATGAAAGCTGATATTTTTCTTGGATTCCTCTCTCCGAGAGGTGTAGGATTGATCTAAAGATAATCCGATTTTGACAAGTACAAATGAAGATATGAATTTATTTATATTATGGACAAATTGTCAAGGTTGGCTAGCGAGAAAAACAAGCATTCAAACCCCCAACTCATCCTCAACATTGCATATAAAAGGAGACCTCAAGTCATTTTCACCATCATCTAATCTCACATCTCTCTCTCTCCTCTTGTGATTGGGTACGCATTTGTGGGATTCTTCTCTCTCACACGTGCGAAGGAAAGGAGGACAGATTTTTGTTGACTGCGTTGACCAACGTTGACCGAGTTGTAGGGAGGTTGTTTAACTGCGTTGACTTGAAGCGTTGACCTGTTTTGACTAGACTTTTTTGGATTGTTTTGGGCTGATTAGACTTGCTATTGGAGGCCGAAGTTGACTGGGTTTGGCCTAGTTGAATTGAGGAAGGAATCTACCCTGTTGACCAGCGTTGACTTTTTTGTTTAGGGCTTTTTGCTGCTGTCATAAATTATCAGATTTGTAAATTGTACTATCTCTCTCTCTGCTGAACTTATGAAGAATATAAGAAGAATTGATCAAGGGTTTCCCCACATTGGGGTTTGTCCCTGGCTGGTGCACATCATGTGTCCTCTTGTCTTGGCTTGTCTTCTACTGTTTATGTTTATGTTCTATCTGCATTTACTATCATGTTGATGTGATTGCTAAACTGAATATTGATATTGGGTTAATAAAGAAATTGAAGTAAAATTGCTCTAAAGCATAGAACATACCATTGTTACTTAAAATTAACAAATATCCTCCAAGCACAAGTCAAGTCCTTCCTCCTCTCTACACTTAGTTTCCCTGGCACTTTGTCTTCCTCCATCCGGCACTTCATTCCCCGATACTTCGTCCTCCTTCTTCCGACACTTTGTTCTTCCTTCACTGTTGATGCACCTTGTTGCACTTGCTCTAGAAGAGACACTTGTTATGAGTCCCTTCCCTTGTGATGATCCCTACCTCCTCCTTGACCAAATGAACTCTTTCTTGAGGTGTACATGCAGCCTTAATTCTTGCATGTGTGGGAGGTTTGCTTGATGTAATATGGATCCTCTCTCCTTTGCTTGAGGACCCTCCTCCTTCGCTTGGATAGGAGGTCTTGTAGGCCTAGATTCAAGCCCAAACAATGAGATATGCTGGACTGTAAGTTGCTGCTGTCATAACCGCAGGCAGCCCTCTTTTTCCTTCACACGTGTGACTGGTATTGGCCCTAGAACAGTCCCAAAACCTTCGCTGTCCCTTCTATCTTCTTCGCTGCACTTGGAGGCTCCTTCTTCGTCCTTTGCTCACCTTTTCTCAGCTCATTTCCTTTGCTGATTTGAGAGGTAGATGAATGGGATGTTGGAGGAGTGGACAACCTCTATATATAGAGGACTGTCCCTCCTTTAGGCCGACTTGTAGGCTGACTTGAAGACTGCTGGCCGACTTGTCTTCTTCGCTTCAATTTGCTTCATTTAATGGTGCCATTACTAGGAGGCTTGACTTTGCTTGGAGGTGTATTCTTTGACTCTCATATATAAATATATATGGTGTAACATTCCCTTAAGGTCTTCAACATAATTCTTTTGATTCTTTGACTCACCTATTGCACTTTAACATGTGCTAGACCTACTTCAATGAGCAAGAAACTCATTGACATATATTATAAAAATAATATTTCTTTTCTTGAATAAATACAAATATCAAAAGTACATTTATGAAGACTGAACCTAGTTACATTTCCTTCAACAACCCCATCCAAACTGTCCTGATCTCTCAACCCAATGGCTGCCATCTCTGCCACAAAAATGTCGAACTTCTCCTCTCTGTCTCCTACTGTTGCTGCTTAGGCAATAAGAAAACGAACTTCTCGGCGGGAAGTCTACTGAGGAAAAATTCCCTCAATCGTGTCTCTCTCTCTTTCCTCTGATGTCTTTCAGCCCAACAATCTGCCTGCTAAAAAATGCGTCCCACTAGCGCTTTCCTCACGCTAGGGCTTTGCGCTGCTCCCTCTGGCATGACAAAATTTCAGTTTGGAAGCCTTTACTCCCTGTCGACTCACTCAGAGAGAGACTTTCCTCGAAAATTCAGCCCTCCTGCCTTGGATTGCGCAATCTCTCTGGGGATTCGAACTGCTGCCTCCTACAACTATTCGACCTCCTTCTCTGCTCATCGCTGGGTTCTCTGGCACTGCACTTCTTGTTTCAACTGCACTGCTTTGATACCATGTGAAAATTCCTAAACCCAAATCCCTACTACAGAAAACTGATGTTACTTCACCTACTTGTTAATCCATACAAGTTATTTACTGTGTTCTACAGTAAATATCGAAGTAAATACTACTGCAGTCTTCACTTAATATAAAGTAATACGCCGAAACAAGAAACTGAATAGGAAAAGATACAACACAAGTGGCACAATTATTTTTGGACAATGTTCCTGGAAAAATCCAATGCGGGAAAACCGGTGCAACAGATCTGAGGGTTTTTATTATTAAGCAGAAGTTATTTCTGAATACAAACTCTGGATCATTGTTTTAAAAATCGGACGAGTCATTAGTGAAACGACCGGGTTGATCCGAGCCATTACCCTCCCAAATGAAATGGCCAATGAAACGGTTCGTTCGGCCGAGTCAGCCATGACTCGGCTGAAACGGCTGTTTCTGTTATGACTCGGTCGAGTCACAAGAAACGCCCAGTCACACGTAAAAACATCGATTTTAATAAGTTTTTAAGGGATTTTTAATGTGTTTTTTGGTTGGTTTGGACTCCAAGCTGTTATATGAATTTGCAAATTGTCTTTTGGGGTCCATTTCCCCCTCCCAAACCCTATTTAACACACTCAAGTGCTCTCATTGTCTCACAACAATCTTATGCATTTGAGTGAGAGTCTTCTTTGAGAGTTAGTGAGCAGTTCTTGATCTTGTTTTGGAGCAGCAGTGAGGAGTCTTGGAGGAGCATTGTAGCTGGAGTGAGGAGCTTCTTGGGCAGCCATTTGGAGCAGCATTGAGGAGCTGATTCTTGGAGCAAGCTTGAGGAGGCAGTTTGTGCTTGGAGGTATTTTTTTTCACCTGTATAAATCTGTTTTTGCTTAGTAAATTTTAGGTGCATATCTAGAAAGCTTAGAGAGTGTTTTTTGTCAAATAAATGAACATTGAATCAAGGTTTTTTTTTATTTTTTTCATTTTCAGATTGTTTGCTTTCATTTCCTATTCAAAAAATGGCACCTAAAGCAAGAGATCCTGCTTGGGCATATGTTGAAATGGTTGATAGTCAAATGCAATGCAAATTTTGCCATAGGAAAATTAAGGAAGGTGCTGGGGGCATTAATAGGCTGAAACAACACTTGGTGGGGATTAGAGGCCAAATTATTCCATGTACCTCACCAGAAATTGGGGACATTAGGAAGGATTTGTTAGCCAACTTTGAGAAGTTTAAAGAAGATAAGGCTAGGCAAAAAGAGTTAGAGGCTGAAAATTGGGAGGAAGAGGAATATACAAAAAATGATGGCTACCAACACCCATTTTGATTTTGAGGGTTCTTCCTCTATCCCTTGTACTGATGCATCCAACCCTTTCCGATATGTTCCTCCCTCTTTTGAGTCTATTCAAGAAAAGGGAAAGGGTAGAATGAAAAAGGGTGATATGAATATCAAAATTTATTTCACTCCCTCCTCTCCATTAGATGCACATGGTCCTCAAGCTAGTAGAAGTCAAATGCAACCCACTTTAGATGACCATTGGAAGAAAGAATTGAGGGAGATTGCTTGTGATTACATAGCTAGATGGTGGTATGATGCTGATATCCCCTTCAATGCTTCCCGTTCACCATATTATGAGCCTATCTTTGATGCCATACATGCTGTTGGAAAAGGCTTCAAAGGCCCTACTATGCATGAGCTAAGGGGGTATCATTTGCAGAAAGAAATTTCATCCATTAATGAATATTTGAAAGATTTCAAGGACTCATGGGCAAGAACAAGATGTACCATCATGTCAGATGGATGGACTGATCAAAGAAACCGTACCATCATAAACTTTCTTATCTTCTGCCCATGGGGAATCATGTTTTTAAAATCAGTTGATGCATCTGATAAGGTAAAAGATGGGCAATTGTTGTTTCAACTATTGGCTGAGGTTGTTGAGGAGGTGGGGGTGTCTAATGTTGTTCAAGTCATCACAGATAATGTCTCTAACTATGTACTTGCTGGTAAACTGTTAGAGGAAAAACGCAGGACCATCTTTTGGACCCCATGTGCTACACATTGCATAGACCTCATGCTTGAGGATATTGGAAAATTAGATTGGGTCAAAAACACTGTAGATCATGCCAAAAGCATAACAAAATTTATTTACAATCATTCATGGATTTTGAGCCTCATGAGGAAACACACTGGTGGTAGGGATATTATTAGGCCTGCCATCACTAGATTTGCTACTCATTTTTTGACATTACAATCTATGCTTTCCCAACATAGAAACTTGCAAAAGTTGTTTTCCAGTGATGAATGGAATCAAAGCTAGTGGTCTCACAAACTGGAAGGCAAAGAATTGAAAAAGGAAGTTAATGAAGAAACTTTTTGGAGAAAGGCAGCAGAGATTGTGAAGCTTGCCGAGCCACTAGTTAAAGTGTTGCGATTGGTGGATGGGGAAAGGTTGGCTATGGGCTTCATTTATGAGGCTATGGATCAAGCAAAGGAGCACATAAAGACGGTATATAAGGATAGAGTGGCAAAGTATGGGCCCATTTGGGCAATCATTGATGAAAGATGGAACAATCAACTCCATCGCCCTATACATGCAGCTGGGTATTTTTTGAACCCACAGTGTCATTATAAAGCTAAGGAGTCGGGAGCTTTGAGGGGGGAGGTCAGAGATGGACTGATTGATTGCATTGATCGCATGATCCCATTGGAGTCTGATCAGCTGCAGATACACCGACAGGTCATAACCTTCAACAATGCATCAGGTACCTTTGGGAAGAACCTAGCAAAGATTGCAAGAGAAGTAGATGAGCCAGGTACAAAAATTCCAATTTTCAAATTCTTAATAGTTTTACTTTTTTTTTTAAAGTTTGTTAAATCGTTTATAATTTGAAAGTTAGATATAATTTGTAATTTTGTTGAGCTAACTCATTACACTCCCATGTGTTTTGCAGCACAATGGTGGGAGGCCTTTGGTGGCCATTGTCCTGAATTGCAAAGGTTTGCAATCCGTATTTTGAGTCAAACTTGCAGTGCATCTGGGTGTGAGCGCAATTGGTCTGTCTTTGAGGGGATTCACACAAAGAAGAGAAACCGTTTGGATAAAAAACGGTTAAATGATCTAGTTTATGTCCAATACAACCTTCGGCTCAGACGAAACCATTTGCTGAACAAAAGACCTGATTTAGATCCCATTGTGTTGGAAGACATTGATCCAACGTCAGATTGGGTAGTGGAGAGTTGTCCAGCAGAGTTTGATCCTGATGAGGATCTTGATTTAGTTTTAGATTTGGAGACATCAGTTGAAGTTGAACATGCTCTTCAACTTCAGCTTGTTCAGTTGAATGTAGATCCACCAGCCTCAGTCTCACAGCCAGCAAGGACTCTAGTTGTAGCTGCTTCCTCTGCTCAGCCCGAGCCACGACAGAAGCGCAGCCGCATAGCTACTCTATCTCAGCGTGCATCTACTGCAGTTGCACGGCTTGCTAGTGGTACCACTTCTATAGTTGCAGTTGGAGATGATGATGATGAGGAGGAGCCATGGGCAGGGGGCTCTGACTCTGATGATGATGATGATCCAGAGATTGATCGACATGATCTTGGCTCCTCTGGCAGTAGCTACTAGCCAGTAGTACT
>APFE030625704.1:33271-70609 GCA_000404065.3 Pinus taeda | reverse complement strand
TTTGACATTGCAATCTATGCTTTCCCAACATAGAAACTTGCAAAAGATGTTTTCCAGTGATGAATGGAATCAAAGCAATTAGTCTAACAAACCGGAAGGCAAAGAATTGAAAAGTAAAGTCTATGAAGAAACTTTTTGGAGAAAGGCAGCAGAGATTGTGAAGCTTGCCGAGCCACTAGTTAAAGTGTTGCGATTGGTGGATGGGGAAAGGTTGGCTATGGGCTTCATTTATGAGGCTATGGATCAAGCAAAGGAGCACATAAAGACGGTATATAAGGATAGAGTGGCAAAGTATGGGCCCATTTGGGCAATCATTGATGAAAGATGGAACAATCAACTCCATCGCCCTATACATGCAGCTGGGTATTTTTTGAACCCACAGTGTCATTATAAAGCTAAGGAGTCGGGAGCTTTGAGGGGGGAGGTCAGAGATGGACTGATTGATTGCATTGATCGCATGATCCCATTGGAGTCTGATCAGCTGCAGATACACCGACAGGTCATAACCTTCAACAATGCATCAGGTACCTTTGGGAAGAACCTAGCAAAGATTGCAAGAGAAGTAGATGAGCCAGGTACAAAAATTCCAATTTTCAAATTCTTAATAGTTTTACTTTTTTTTTTAAAGTTTGTTAAATCGTTTATAATTTGAAAGTTAGATATAATTTGTAATTTTGTTGAGCTAACTCATTACACTCCCATGTGTTTTGCAGCACAATGGTGGGAGGCCTTTGGTGGCCATTGTCCTGAATTGCAAAGGTTTGCAATCCGTATTTTGAGTCAAACTTGCAGTGCATCTGGGTGTGAGCGCAATTGGTCTGTCTTTGAGGGGATTCACACAAAGAAGAGAAACCGTTTGGATAAAAAACGGTTAAATGATCTAGTTTATGTCCAATACAACCTTCGGCTCAGACGAAACCATTTGCTGAACAAAAGACCTGATTTAGATCCCATTGTGTTGGAAGACATTGATCCAACGTCAGATTGGGTAGTGGAGAGTTGTCCAGCAGAGTTTGATCCTGATGAGGATCTTGATTTAGATTTAGATATGGAGACATCAGTTGAAATTGAACATGTTGTTCAACTTCAGCCTGTTCAGTTGAATGCAGATCCCAATCCACCAACCTCAGTCTCACAGCCAGCAAGGACTCCAGTTGTAGGTGCTTCCTCTGCTCAGCCACGACAGAAGTGCAGCCGCATATCTACTCTATCTCAGCGTGCATCTGATGCAGTTGCATAGCCTGCTAGTGGTACCACTTCTACAGTTGCAGTTGGAGATGATGATGATGAGCAGGAGCCATGGGGCCCCCTGTCTGACTCTGATGATGATGATCCAGAGATTGATCGACATGATCTTGGCTCCTTTGGCAGTAGCTACTAGCCAGTAGTACTAGTACTGGAGTCTGGTCACTGTCACAGTTTACTTTTGTTGTAGAGGCCATTTCTAGCCTCCTTGGTTATGTGTTTTTTTGTTTTGAGTCTTTGATCATGTATGACAGTTGACTATGTATTGCCATTGGGTACCATTTTGATATAATGGATTGGTTCATGAGCCTACTTTGGTCATATGTTGTCTTCCATCTATATTATAATGCTGTGTGTTTGGAAACATGAATGAAAATCTTTAAAATTATGTTTAAAATCTTCAAAATTATGTTTTTTTATAAAATAAATATTTAATGTATTTTTTACAACGACCGAGTCATTGAAATCGAGCCGGCCGAGTCATTACCGTTTCGGAGTCGATCCTCGGCCGAGTCGGAGTCGGAGTCGGAGTTTTAAAACTATGCTCTGGATGCCTTACTGGAAATTCCATATAGAGAATATCACTCAGCAGAAGAAATTAGTGAGATTACCTCACTTTGCACTACAAGTCCTCGCTGATCTGGTAGCTGAACCAACGAGTCCCTGGCTACCTCTACCCTGCCCCTACGCAGTCATTGTGTGGACCTGCGTCACTATCTTTGAGGCACTACGTCACCTCTCTGTTGGATCGATTTTCTCTTAGGAGCTTCGACTTCAGCCCTCTCGACTCAAAATGTCAAACCCACAGCAAAATCTCGGACTTCTGCTTGGAAGGCATTGCGCTGCTCTGCGTGAGCCCTTCCTGGCTCTGCGTCACTCTTACTGGGCACTGCGCTGCCTCCTCTGCGTCTTTCTCTGCCTCTCTAATGCGTATTCTTGGCTTTGGAGAAGATCCTCCAGCCAAAACTATCTTTGACTCTCTCTGCGTGATCACCACGAAATCACTGCGCTGCTCTAGCCTCAGCTATTCAATCTGATTGATCAACTCTCTGTGTGTATTCCAAATGACCCTCAAGCCTCCTTAAATAATCTTATCGTTGACATTCAACGACCCAGATTAGAAGCTAATCAATGGTTAAGATCATTTTTGCTTGATCCTCGTCTTCTTCTAGAAGTTACACCCACAGTTAGATTAATACCCATTAATTATTTTAATTTCGTAAGTTTAGACTTAGGGTCCCATTAAAAATAATTAATTATTTTAATAAAACTATCTTCGGGTGGAATTTCCCAAAACACTTTCTGGGTTCTTTGGAATACATGTGCCCAAGTCTCTCTGCAAAATTTGAGACTTAGAGCACATCCGATGCTACCGGAAATCAACACAAGCCGCTATTGCAAAACTGCTCTCCCCAAATTCCAATGAAGCACTTTGAGATTCCTGAGTGAAATCTCATCAAGGGTGTTGGTTTTCTGTAATGTTCCAAACTAGGGAAAATAGTGCTATGCAAAGCGGTCAATAAAAATAACACAAAATTAAATCAGACCATCAGACCATCAGACCACAAAATTGGCAACCAAACTGCGTTGTCTACTCATTTTATTAAATGGGAAAAGTTGTACAACAAGGTGCTGGAATGTGTGCACCTGGGCTTGCTCTAGGCAAGCCAACAAAAGTCCAAAATGAACAATGGAACACTCTCCTCAAATATGCTGCTAATTTGGCCCATGGGCTGCGCTGTTACCACTTAGAAAGGTGTTGCTTCTTGAAATGATCTACTGTTAGAGCCTTCCCTGTTGCTCAAAAATTTCTGGGAAGTTAATTTTAACCTCTACATAAGAAACCCAGAATAACCCATGAAGGAATTGGCCAAATGTTGACTTTAGAATTTTGGCCCAAATTCCCCTTAGCTTCTCTAGCTACTAGTTGAGTTGGGACCCTTGCTTGACCTCTCAGATCTGCCCAAAAAATTCTATAAAATTAGGAGTGTGATCCTTGCCCAAAACCCAGAAAAACCCAGTAAGGGTTTCCCTTGGTTCCAACCTTCAAAAATTTACCCTTCACAACTTGGCCCTCCTCCAATTTCGAATTCTGTTGCCGTCACTGATCCTGTCAATCTCTGCTCTCCCAACTCCATCAATCTTCCTCAAGTGGCCCTCCAAATGATCTCCTAGTGCCAAACTCCCCCAGATGGTGCTGCCCCAAAGAGTCTCACTCCAATGACTGCGCAGTCATGGAGGAGATGACGTAGTCCTGCGTGTGATGAAATGAGAGCTGCGTGTAGGATGACCCTCTTGTTTGTAGCTTCCCTCTATACTCCTGAAAATGATGAAAGGATGCTCTTGTCTCCCCAACTTCCCGGAGCGCCTCACGCTGTGATTGTGCAATCCCTACGTTGCTGTAAATCCCCCTGCTGTTGGTACTCGACTTACAATTGCTGTAACTCGTCTCCTTGTTGCTGCTACGAATTGAGATCAAGAAGAACTCCCTCCTAGCGCTGGCACTCGAAGTCCACCGAAGCAAGGGTTGAGATCTCCGCTCGGAGACACTCGTGTGCTAAACAACACAATAACCCGGCTAAGCAGTTCGAGCAACTAAGATAAGATGTCAATATGTCAAAAGATAAGATGTTGAAATAAGGAGAGTTGCCTTCCTTATATAGATTTTGTGGAGCATTTTTCCCTCCATTGTGGGTCCCTCACTTAACCATCGATTTCCCCTCCATGCAATTCGAACTAGGGAATGCGTATTCTCCTAGTGTGGGTGGCCCCCACATACAAATTAACCACATCGACATAACTTCTACTAAGTCTAGCCTCTTAATAAAATCAAATGGGCCCCATCACCTCCAAAATTGGCCCCAAAATGTAGAAATTAATCATGTTCCAAAATAATTTAGGAAGGGACATTACAGTTTCCGTTCAACACCGACTAACATACCTGAGGGTTTCCATCCTGGGGCTACCAATAAAGTAGAGACTGAGTTCTCAACCTCTCATACAAGAAGAAATATCAAATCCAAGATGTCCTCTAATGGCCTCCTCCTCCTCTTTTAAAGATCTGATGGACCCCTCTAGAACCTCCCATATTATTATGATTTTAATCATTGAGCACCTTTCTCTCTTTTTATTCCATTTAAAATATTATTTTTAATGTGGGAAAAGGGTAAATTGGTCACCATGCCTCCTTAGGTCACTAAAAATCACGTCTAATCATTCCATCCTATAGATCTTCTTGTTCCGGTTCCAACGAGCTATTACACTAAGGTGTTCCGTCAAGTATTCCTCTTGGAATGCCACCTTAAGCGTAATTAATTGAGTTAAGCCCAATAATAACCTTGTGTTTTGAAAGTTGTCGGAATGCAGCGGAACGAAAGGCAAGCTATGCAGATGATGGAATACACCAAGCGAATGCCATCGGTTCCCATAGAAACTCCTCAAAACCCCATGTAACACCTCCAGAAGCCCCTAGGCCCGTTGATGAAGAAAACCTACACCTATGACCTATCTACCCCAACCCTGAAAGTCCATCCTAACCATGCCATGAGGAACATCAGAAAAGGGAACATTACATTGGATATGCTCCCGAGCTGGCATTTTGAACTTTCTCCTAAGCACCTGAATGTTTGTATCTCTTGATTTAATCAACAATTGTCTTGAAGAGGAATCATGTGGATTTGCACGCAATTTGATTATAATATGCTCCAAGTGATCTATTTTCGTTTGCTTTGTTTTGGTTGAAATTTTTTCGTGTTTCAATTGGGTGGTCACTTTGGTTAACATGCTTTCTAATTTTGAAGCATCAATGACTATATTAGTTAAGCTTTTGGATAACATTGCCCTTGTCTTCCTGTGAAGATCCATTTGATCAACCACATGAATCTGTTTCAAATCAATACTGAACTTTTCTACTTTGTAGTCTTCTGCAGTTTTAATTACCTGAGACTTAGGTTCTAAAACTGGCATATTTAACTCTCCTTTCTCATAGTCTAGGGCTGAAAGTAATCTTGTCTGTAATCCTGAGTCCCGCTTCTATAGTTCACTATAGGCATCCAATTTCAACTTCAAATTCTTGGTCATTATTTCCATAAATTTGGAGAAAATATAATCTTGCTTACCAGCTGTAGTAGGTGAAACACTAGAAGATGACGTCTCTTGTGCAAGAGAGGCTGATGGTAGAAGCTCCAGATTGAAAACAGGCTCGCCATTGAAACCTCTATTTCTTTCAATCTGTCTTTGCTATGCTCTATGCTCTGCATTTTTTGACTCTAAGGCTGATGCTGACTGCATGTTTTAGAAAATACTCTTTTAAGTTCTCTCTCCTTTTGTTGTGGAGTTTCTGTAATGACCCATTTTGGTTCTTAAGCAAAAGGGTATTAGCATGTATACGATGTATGCATATGATAGCTACATATGCATACTACAGATATCTTGCACTAGTATACTTATTGAATAATTATTCAAATAACTAAATTATTTAAGAAGTGAACCCTAAAAATTGGACACTCCCAAAAGACATATTAAATATTTCATGATTATAAAGTAACTAAGTAAAATTAATACTTTCAATCTCCTTAATGTAAATATCTACAAATATTTATATTTTAATATTCATTTTATATGTATCTAGCAATTGACAACTATTCATTTATTCTAAAAATAAAAAATTAGAGTTATGTATTAAGACTCATTTGTTTAAATTTATATTTCTAATAAAATAAATTAAAATTTAAAAAACTCATCCTCCACTTTATATTAGCGTATAATGGCTTGAAGCAACACGTAACAAATGGCTAATGAATCAAATTGGATAAGGGCGATGGAAGAAGACGGTGACTGCCTGAAGACAAGTATTTATCCATGCACAAAAGAACAGAGGAAGGGGGGATTGGACAAAGGAGGAAAATTACAGAGGAGGAAATTCCATGCCACTGATAGAAAGAAGTCTGAGCTCAGTTGTTCTTGAAATTTTGGGCACAGGGGACCAGGGTACCTCGAATTCGAAGTACTTTGAAGTTGGGTACTGAAGGTGTGTCCAGTTTGGCTAGGAGGTTTTGGTCTTTTGGTAACGAGAGCGGGAGTGGGAGCACGAGTAAATCAGAAGCATCTTCAACCACATAAACCTAGGTAGGTACCCAATATCAAACTGATAAATTCTAATATTTTGAATGTCGGTCAAATTCTTAAACAGGTTTCATATTGAGTAAATTATTTAGAGCCTTACAGTTTCAATGATCACTGATTTTAAGGAGCTGAACCATGCTCTGTTCTTTTGTTTGATATAATGCTGTGAGGATCATAGTGCCAAATTTCTTTCTGTGAGAACTTGACCTCCTTCAACATTGCCTCAACCTCTTGACTAGCTGCTCTTGTATTAACCAAAAATGGTCCCA
Organism: Pinus taeda; assembly: GCA_000404065.3. NCBI lineage: Eukaryota > Viridiplantae > Streptophyta > Pinopsida > Pinales > Pinaceae > Pinus > Pinus taeda. Next base: position 63,971 of record APFE030625704.1, on the reverse strand, counting down.
CTTCTGCCTTCAATTTGAACATGGTAGGATGCTTTTTTGATACAACAATGAATTTGATCAACACCGAGGCTTTGCTTTATGAACTCTAGTGCAAAAATTCTCACTGGTAGGAAAGCAGGAAGCCTATATGGAGGTAATTGACAGCCATAGACTGTGATTTCTCTCAAATCTTTATAAGGATACAAATCTCCAACTTTAGTCCTTTCACAGAGTTTAAATACCTTTTTGATCTCTGGCAATATCCTTGGAGGAGACTGATGATATGACAGACTGAAAGACACTGATAAGAACTGATTGACAAAATCAGAAAAAGAAAAGTATGGAGAATGCTTTCTCACCATTGGTGTCCAATGAATTATAGAGAGAACATTCCCACTTGAATCCTGAGTTTGTAACTGTAAATTGGAAAGTTTTGTCCACTTGAAAGTAAAGGGAAAGGTAAACCCAGATTGACTGATATCAGAATGACTTGGTAAGACTATTATTGGCTAATTGGTCATTTGTGACATCAGCTAGATATTGACCAAAATGAAACCTAACAAAAGAATTCTTGCTGGTGATAAGGATGTTAAAAGCCCTAAAATAGTCTCATCTCCTGATCGTTCATCATCATACCCTAACAGACAACAAATCATAGAAATAATTTGTCTGTACATTTCACGAGAAATGTTGGATGAATAAGGCAGATCACTTTCAGGTACTTGGAAATTTATAGGCAAATAGGACCCAAGAACAATAGCCTTTTCTTCATGGGTCAACTCATTATGTGACCGACTCAATAGATCTTCATTCAGAGGTCGAGTTTGATTAGGCATTACAATCTTCAACATTTCTAAAATTGATGCAGAACTGATTTAAAATAACATTGCTCTGCTTTTTGATACAATGGTCTGCTTTCTTGGGAGGTATTGTCTAAGTTGAACCTCGGCTGATTCCAAGGCGAGGTCCGATATTTAAAACATTGATCTTCATCCTGCTGACTTCGGTGCAAGGTGGATGCACATCACAAGATTACACTCAGGATTTACCATGGAAGGATAATTGAAAAAACATGTCATTGTGATTGTATTTCAACAAATATATTTTGTTGTTGCCAAATGTATTGAGCTTTTTTGAAATTTGTTTAAATCACTCGTTACTGAAGGATAATTAGCATGACCGATTATTTGTTTCAAAGTATAGATCATTGATGAGTACATTGTCAAAAAGATAGAATTACTCTGCTTATATCTCATCTGGTAATCATATTGATAATTATTTTCCATTCTTATACAACCTGCTGAATTATTAAAATGCGATCCTTTTTCAAATGGCAATTGACTTTGTTTTCTTGGTTCAAGACTCACAAATTAATTTTCTTTGTTGTACCAGAGGAAGATTCCTATTGACAGGCCCAGAGTATCGCAGCAGACGAAAAATTCTGGGGACAACAATAAGATTCAAATATGTTCAGAAAATATACAAATTGATGATGCTCTTAATACTGCACCTCGTACTGATATTGAATCAAATGCAAATTTTATCAATGGTTCTGCAGTTGAAGACAGTTCAATAAGTTCTACACACTCTTCACAAAGGGCCACAAGAGAGGAATGGGCCGTTATTTCCATCCAAACTGCTTTTCGTGGCTTCCTGGTATTTCCTTTCTGTTGTTTGAAAAGATTATTTATATTGGGATGTACACTTTAAACTGCATGGATTTCTGCTTTTCCCAAGGATGTTGGGAAATGTACATAGCTGCTATTTTTAACCGCTATCTGTGCATTATAATATTTGATAAATTCTACAGCTTCTATTTTTTTTAACAGTAACTGGGGAATCCATAACTTCGGAGGACTGATCTGGGCAAGATCCAGGATCAAATCACAGTGGCTGCCACTATTCACCTCAATTTCAAGATATTCAAAGATTCCTTCCCTTTCAGCCTTATAAGATTTTTTCTCAGGATGAATGTTCAACTTGTACAAATTTTTGCCACACGGGCTAACATGTCTCTGGAGAATAGAACCCGGGTGGAGGGGGAGTTAAACCTGTCAGTTTCCACTCGAGCTATTGCCCTTTGACCTAGAGCTTTTATTTTTAACCCCCTATTTATTCATTCTAATATTTAATAAAACTATACTAAAATATTTGGATGAGTAACACTGTCAATGTAAATTCCCTAATATATCGTTTGGATTAGAAAAGGTTTATTGAAATTTTTCTGAAAGCATATTTGATTTGTTATGTAGAATCAAGACTTCAATCAATGCCTAATGTCTGCACCATTAATCTTCCGATTTGTTTAATCCTGAAATGAGGCCAACTCTGGGGTATTGTGTGGTTAGGCATATGACGGTCAGTCCCAAGTTTTATGTCTCAGGAATGTAGAACTCTAAAAAGGGCTTAACAAGCACTGATTTTCTGTCAGAACCAGATGCAGAGCAACCATAACCTGTAAAACAGATTATATATGCGATGCAATAACAATCTAATCACTGTGCTAACATTTGCAGAAAATTTAGTGGACTATTCAAATCCAGTATATGACAAATGGTAGAACTTCTTACAACAGTGCTCCTTGTGGCTTGCCTAATTCTCCTGACAAATGGTAGGGATGTTGCTATCAAAGTACTACAAAGGCAGCAGCTTATTCTAAAATTTATTGTATCTACTATCAACTAGGGCATCCATCCATATTATTTTTGCTGCAAAAGCCCTATGCACATGTTTGGTAGAACTCTACATGGAGTGATCATTGCATTGTCTCGTGCAGCATAATTAGTTTCTCTGATTTCCTCCTTTGTGCAAAAATGTATGGAGGAATTTTATATGAAAGGCTAACCTAGATGCCATCTCAAGTTGCAGAGATCCTTATGCTTAAAATTATCGGCAACATTGACTTATATCAGATAATCAGTGGCCATAAATGTCAGAGCTGTTATAAGTTTGAGCTTTCAAGGAGAGAACAGAGTTTTAGTGATCCCAGGATATTACATTTAGATGGTTCTGAATTTTCTCTGACACATGCTGCAATTTTCTTGCTTAAGCACTAATAAAAGAGTCATTCTCTTTGAAGGCAATGTATCGATTTTAAATTACTTGACTAAAAATGTCAAAGAACGTTCATGTCTATAAGAGAGTAATGCCAAAGTTGAGTGTTTTCTTGTTTGTAATCAAAATGGAATAAAATTTTAAGGTCACTGTTATCCACCAAAATGGGTAACCCCATAGGAGAAAAATTTTCTCCTACATTTGACAACCAGCCAGCCAGCAGCCCCTGACATTCACTTCTTGATGATGATATGCCATATGCCTCTGCTATCTACATCAGCCATGCAGTTCTCACCATTTGGCATTTCTTCTTAGATGATGGTGGGCTGCTACTCAGCTAGTACTTTGATCATTTTGCAATTGGGTGCTTATACTTGATGTTTCGGGCATTTAGTATGGATAAAGGGGTGACTTGGAAGATTGACCGATCTTGACTGTAATTATAATTTATGTTTTCTCACCTTACCTAGGGGTTAATCCTTGGTCCTAGTCTAGTGGGCCTTAAGGCGTTAGGGTTATAGGAGGGGCAATACTTGGAAAAACTGGATTGATATAGCGGGTTCATTTCCCTTACACCATACTTGACACTTCCCATGTCACATTATAAACCTTTTATATACCTTCCCTGTTCTTCTGGTCTCAATTGTCATTGGTTCATTGGGAATTGACACCCTCTTATCCACATCCTTGAGTAGGGCCTAGAAACATTGCTCTGGAGGTTGATGCAACTAAAAGAATGGAAAAACATAATATGGCGAAAATGAAAGAAAACGAAAGTCAAAATGCAAAAGATGGTCGTGACTCGTGACATAAGTTAGCGTGTGGGCAAAAGCCTAGCATGAGCTCTATGCTCCTCATTGGCCATCACCCGGTTCCTGAGCACTTGATGCTATATTTCATCAAAAGGAACCCTTGCATGTTCAAACCATGATGAGCAATAAATTACCTCATCTTAAAGGGTAAAATCAAATGCTACATCATAAAGAGAAAGCTCTAGCCCTTGAGCTATGCACCCAAAATAAAAAGCATTATTATGAAAAAGTAAAAGGAGCACTAGAGAGGTGGATTGGTATTGGTATGCCCTTAACATACAAGTTTGGTCCACTTAGATGCTTATATGATCTTTGTCTCTAATGAATGTTTTCTTTCACTAGAGTTTAAGTTGGTCTTTCCATGTGGTCCATAACAACACAGGCCTTGAGGGTTCCCACTCCATAGGTACCAAGGCCCTGCAGAAAGGTTGATGTCGGACGACTTAGCAGATGCAACATTGTCCACTTACATTAAGGTGTTGGGCAATATGATGACTTGAGCAGCTGGTGCACATCCCAGAGAACCACCCAGGACCCAGGACGTTGATCTTCTTTTTCCTAGCACAAAGGATTCTTGATGATTGCACCATTGGACCCAGCGTGCCGCCAGATTGGCCTTGGCACTACCTTTTGGACAGGCCATGATTCAAATCCTAGGTGAGGATGGTATTCCATGAGATGACTAGGGGGGGTTTGTTGCACTTGATGGAACCCTAATGCTGGAGAAAGAAGGCACTATGTTGACCATTGGAGACCCATGGAGATGACATGGGAGCACCCCAACTTGATTTGGGACCTCTGGAGCTTCTTTGAGGTTGGATTTATGGACTACTCCTTAAATGATGGATGATTATGATGCTTGCAGACACCTTCAGATTTCTCTTCACCATCACATAGCATTGGGAGCCCAAAAAGGGCATGACGTCATCATTTTAGTGGCTTACGACTCACATGTGTGGGTTTATTTTGGCATAATTTCATGTTGAGCTAGTGGATTGGCTTGTAACCCAAGGTTTTCTTGTGTTTACTCATTGTCAAACTTGTTTTAGGGGCTTCTTAGCTAAAATTAGGTGAGGTAGACCTCATATAAATAAAAGGTCACCTCACCCTTCATATCATCATTAATTGTGGACTATTTAAGCCTCTTCGAATATTTCAGCCTAGCTCTTGCACCTCACTACTCTTGTGGAGATGTGATCTTTGTGTATATTTTGCTATTGGAGATTAGTCCTTGTTGTGGAGATGTCATTTTGGGATAATGAATGATTGTTCATTGATATCTTGTGACTACTTTTATTGTTGAATATCTTTTTATGGTTATTGTATGCAATATATTTTGCTAGGGTTTCTATATTCCTTGTTTAAATGCATATCTTTATATGTAATTTTTGGTGAAATGTTGCATGCTTCAATTAAGAATTTTGAACATCCCTTGAGAACCTCATAGAGATATTTTCTCTTTCTTTTATCCTCATATTGAATGATAGCTAGGGTTTTAAAAGTGCAAACTTAAGTTTTCTCCCCTTACTCTTTTCAAGGGTTTGATATTTCCATAGTAATTTTCCCTTAGACTCCATCATCTAAGTAGTTAGTAGGTATTGGCTTCCACATAGATGGTCAAAACTATTAAAATTTCATTCTTTCCTCTCTCTTAATCAATTTTGGCCATTCAAGGCAAACTGCTAGGGCTAGGGCATAGGGTTGAGTTCAACTAGGGTTGAAGCATTGGCTTGTTTTGTGGTTGTTCTTGCTGGTTGGACCTTGCAACATCTAAATCTTGCATTTTGCATGGTTTGAATAGCCTCCTTAGGGCTGACATCACAAACCCTAGGCAATTCTACCCTAAGAAACCCTAATCTAGGATTAAAGCTTCAACTTGGGCTTGTTGAAGGCTTGTGGATCCCTTTTTGTTGATCATATCTTTCTTATAAGCCTTTTCTTAGTCTTATATGTTTAAGCGTGCCATTTGTGTAGCATATCATATAAACTCTATGCTATAAGCCTTCCTTGAAGGTTCCTTAGAGGGTACACTATTCCTTATCTTATTGGATTGAGCCTTGTTCTTAGTCAGAGTGCTCTACTTGAGCCTATTAAAGTTGTCATCTTTGAGCTATTGACTTAGAATATTTGTTAGGTGACTTATATCAAGAAGCCTCCCTTGTGGTGAAAGTCCTCTAAAGAATAGGAGGTGGAGTGCTAAGGTGATAGTGGCCTCCATCCCATTATTGTATCTTAGTCTAGCCCTTGTCTTGTGAGGCCTCTCACAAGACTTGCTAGATTTTGAGTCAACAATTACTAGGACCAAATATTTACATTATCACAAAGTGTAAAGGGCGGAAACAACTATAAGGAATGATGGAAAACATCTTATGAGTCTAGTCCTTGTGCCGTTTTGAGTGTGTATTACTGTTGACCTAGGTGAGAGGACATGTCCAAACAGGGCCTGTGCCCCATATCCTACATGTTGGACATCTTCTCTCAACGTGTCCTCCATAAAAGAGGGTGTGCTGCTCATATATAATAAATAATATATAATAATAATAAAAAAAAACTTATAATTTAGTGAATTTTAATGATATTTTTTAATATTGGGAATATGAGATGTGGCATGAGGTAAGTGTCTTCATCCCTGTTGTTGCCACTTAGCACACACACCTAAGTTAGTGAGAAAAAACCTTGAACCCCACAAGGTGTGGTTTGGTGGCAAAACTAAAAGATGGGTTGTTACCTGTTCCCACCTCTCTCCGTTAAAGCTCTCCTAGGTAAGCTAAGTGGGGTGGTCCCTAATGAAAAGTTATATGATATGAGTTTCTAGGAGATTAAGTTAAGTGGAGTGTTTGTCAAAAATAGCTTGTTTTCAAGATTTAAGCAAGCATATGAATAAATGAGGAAATCTCAAAGATATCTTCAAAGTATAGACCAGTGCCTTCAAATAAATAACAATAGCTTGCCCAAAAAATGAAATCAAGATACAATGATAGACAATCCTGTAAGATCATATGTTAGACCAAGATGAGCATATACACATCAATTGCAACTATGAAGGAGATAGTACTTGAAAGTAAATGCTCAAATGACAAGAAGATGACTTCAACTACTCATGAGCAAAATGATCATCAAAGCAACAAATATATGAAATAACTTGAAATAGAGTTGCACCAATGAAGGATATTCCAAGTACAAGAAAGCTAATTGTTGCAAAAGTAAAATGTAATATCCCTAAGGAAAATTAATAGTAAATATGCAAGCGAACATAGACAAAAACACCATAAACAGTAACAAACAATCAGATCACAAATTGACATCAAAAACTGTGTTGCTGAGCTCTTTTTATTAATGAAAATGGGTGTACAATAAGGCGCTGGAATGAGTGCACCTAGGCTTGCTCAAGGCAAGCTAGCATAGCCCCAAATGACAAATGAGATACCCTCTTATGATCTGCTGCTATGCTGCTCAAGCTCTGTGTTATAGCTGTCCATAAATACTCTGCTGCTGAACGCATCTGTTGCTAGGGCCCTCTCCAGTGCTCAGAAAATTCTGGGAAATTAATCCCAGCCTCTCCACGAAATTCCCAGAAATACCCACGAATGAATTGGCCTTTGCTTGACTTCAGATATTCGGCTCTATTTCTCCACTATGGCCCAACTGCTGCATAATTTGACCCACCTATAAGTTCTGCTACAAATGGTCTCCAAAATGGCTGCAATGCTCCCCAAAATGTCCCCCGGGCCTTCACACAAAGTTTCAGCGCAATCCCCAACTCACTCCTCCACCTCCTAGAGTGCTCCCATAAAAGATTGCAACCCCTGCGTTGTTGTAGCTGCCTCTCACCTTGAAATTCGACCCTCCTGCTAGTAGTGCGAAAATGGTAAGGTGAAAATACCTCCTTGGGCTGGCACTCGAAGTCCACTGAAGCAAGGGCTGAGATCTCCGCTCGAAGACACTCGTGTGCTAAACTACTCCTGTAGACTTGGCTCAACTCAAGCGTGCTCTTGTCTTAGCCAATTTTGTAAATGATAGATGAATGAGCCAAATGAGAGTCTCTTCCTCCTTTTGTCAAGCTACCTCCAAAACTGTCCATGTGGGCCCACATCAAAATCCTCACACCAATTCCACTCCAATGAGAGCGTACTTCCCATGTGGGCTGAAATTCTCTTGTGGTGGCCCCCACGCTCCACCAAAGCCACAATTTTTCCTCTAACTCTAATGTTGGAGTGCGTCATACGCTAAAAGTCGAATTTGGGTCCTCTAAGTCCACTTCTCCTAAGTGTATCCATGCAATAAACCAAAAATGAGCAAAATTGATATTTACTTAGTAAAATACTAAGTAGGAATATCACAGTCCTCCCTTGCCAAAACGTTGCTTGTCCTCAAGCAACTACAATCAAGGATGTTGGAGTATCTGCTCCCCCTCCCAAGTGGCATCCTCATCCGACAGATTCCTCCATTGGATCAAAAACTCTCTGATGACCCTGTTATGCAGATACCTCTCCATGGTATCCAAAATGGCCTCTGGTTCCAGCACCAAATGCCCCTCATCATCCATAGGGGGTAGCTTTGTAGCTATTGTAACCTGTTGTCCCAGACTTTCAGTGCCTTTTTCAGGCAAGACACATGAAATATGTTGTGCACTCAGCGCCCCAGGGGTAGCTCCAACTCATATGCTACCTCCCCCACCCTCTGAGTGACACGATTTGGTCCATAGAAGCAGGGTTTGAGCTTCTCGGCCCCCTTCTGTTTGAGTGTAGACTGCCGATATGGTTGAAGCCTCAAGAATACCAAGTCCCCTACTTCGAACTGCCTCTCAACTTTGCCCTTGCTGCATAAAGCTTCTGTTGGTTTTGGGCCATCCGCATGTTGTCTTTAAGAGCCCTCAAGATGTCTTGGCTCTCCTATATCTAGTCCTTGGCCCTTGGGGCTCTGCTGTCTCCAAACATAATGTCAGTGAAAGACAATGCATCGTAACCATACAAAGTTCAGAATTATGATATACCTATGGACATGTGGTACGTAGTGTTGGAGGCTGTAGAAGTACTCGCCCAAGTGTAGCCAGCGTATCCATGTTCTCTACTGACCATAGTTACGCAAGTATCCCTCCAGCCACTTGTTAACTATCTCTGTTTGCCCGTCTGTCTAAGGGTGATAACTGGTACTTGGGGTGAGCTTAGTACCCACCAATCAAAATAGCTCCTGCCAAAATCCACCCATGAACCGATTGTCCTGGTCACTGACAATGGTCTTTGGGAGACCATGTAGCACTATAAAGCAAATGCTTCTTGAGAAAATGAGGATATTTGCAAATATGACTCAAATAAATTCGAGATAGCATATATAGGAGAGTTGTGTTGCAAGTAAAGTGAAATTGTGATGTAGAGATGCTCTTGGTTTATTTTATTAGTTGTATTCTAAAAACAAAGTTTCAATTGAACTCTGGTCCCCAGACTTCATCCTTGCCCACAAATTTGGATCTCACAATGAGGAGTCAATAGGGTTGGAGGGTCCCTAGAGTCTATACAACCAACTTAAGTTGGAGGTTAATTTTAGAAATGCCAATTAGCAATAAAATGTGTCTAAGTGAGATGAATGTAAGTTACTTGCTCTCCAAATTTGAAATCTTGATGGAAATGCTTCCATAAATGAGGAAATACCCAAAGTAAAATTGCACCAATGACATCAAAGTTAAAAAAAAATGGTTGCTTAATGTGAGCAAGTGAATTAAAATGATGCAAGTAAGTTGCTTTAAAAATAAATTGTTTCAAGTAGAGATTGACAATATAATGCTCCAAGGAAATATCAATAATACTTAAAGTAACAATGTAGCAAAAGTTGACAAAAATGAAGCATGTACTCAAGTAGTCATGAAAAAATTTACCACACTTAATGGAAATGAATTAATAAACTAAATCAAAGCTTGCCAATAATGTAAAGTGCTTGCATGTAAAGAAAGATTTGCTCAAAGTAAGGCGTTAAGTTGTAGCTCAAGGCAACAACGAAATGAAGGATGCAAAGCTCAAGTAAAAATGTAGCAAACTTAATTTAGTAAATGAAATGGAGTTTTGAGGTTGTGTCAATTCCCAAACTTTACCATGTGTGAATGAGTATTAGCAAATGGAAAGTGCATGCAAGAGAAACTAAATTGTGAAAGTTAAGAATGCAAATCAATCCACCCACAAGAGTCCTCCTAAATGAGGAGGTGGGATACCATGGGATGAATCCCAAGCTCCGTCAATCCCAAGAAGATTATTTTATTAGAGGTATTACAATGAGGAGCAGGCCTTAAAAAGCTGCCCAAAAGATGAAGGAGAGACTTTTACACAGTCAGAATTATAGGAGCTACATTCTTCTTCTTGTACAATTTGAAAATTTGGCAACCAAAATAGCTAATGAACCTCCTCAAAATCTGAGAATTACAAGGGGAAAATCAGCCTTAAGAGGCCCACAACCTAGCTTTATGTGCAACTCTCAAATGAACTCGGCCTTGCAAAAAATGAGGGACTCCAAATGCTCACAACCTCCTTAAAATGCAGCCCCAAATGTGTGCTAAGGTCCTACAAGCAATTTGTTATATGTTTCAAGTGAAAATTCCTTCAAGCTGCCACAACATGAGTTAGCAAACACTAAACCAAAGGTTGCAAAAAACAATTCAAATATTAGTGGCAAAATCAGCAAGATAAAATGTATATGAACAATTATAATTTACAAAGGACTAAGCTAAAGAGTTTGAGTAAAGTTTCCCCTTTGCTTAGCCATCTTCAAGCTCTTAGATAGAAAATGAAAGCAATGAAGTACAATGTTTTAAAAGAGATTTAAACTTTGAAGTACTCGGCTTGTGTACAAGTTATGTCCCAAAACCCCTGCAAAATCACTTTGTAAGATAAGACTATGAAAACTCAAAGAACAAATGAGAATTCCTTTGAGAATGCATTAAGAGTGGGTTGGTCTCTCCAAAAACTTCCCCTCACGTTTGATTCTTTGATCTCAACAAGATGTTCTCTGTACAAAACTTCAATCAAGAATTAGTTCCATATAGATTTAGCAATAAACAATGATAAGAAACTTTGGAGATTTATTTGAAACCGACGAGCATACTTCTAAATCAAATGTCAATGCAAGATAGCTCTACATTAACAAATTTACAAAAGCATATGGAAACAAATTAGATCAAAGCACAAGTAAAAAGAATTATACCAATGATCAACAATTCATCACACTCCAAAAGGAGGAACACCTCATGAATGAAACCCCAAAGTCTTTATTGATATTTATGAAAGTGTATAAGGAAGCAATGTTTCTGCAAGAACAATAGCTAGTAACAATGATATATGTGTGAGAGCCCATAGATCTATTATATAGAAGCTTGGGAGCCAATCCCAAGGCAAATAGGTGAAAATCCCAAGACAAATAGCTGACAATCCCAGTGCTCCTTCATGCAAATTTGAATTTCCCAAGTGGCAACTTGATTTCTTCCTTAGAGGCCCACACAATCTTTGATGAGGGAGCTCGAATAAGATGAGAGGACATGTAGGAGAGTGAAGTGGAGTGGTACGAGACCACTCTCCACCTCACTCGAGTAAAATCTAATCCAATCTCAAGTCAACTCATGGTATCTCCTTAAAGCTTGAGTTAACTTCCTCAGAACATGGATTTTGTCACTAAAACTCGTTGTCTTCTCCACAAAAAAAATCGATTTGCTTGATTTGTGGCTTATGTGGAGTCCATATCACTTGGTAACTCAACTTTGACCTTTAGATGAATTTCCACCTCATTTCCACATCATTTGAGCATGTGTGGATATTTATATTTCTCCATTTATTTAATTGTTGGGCTAATTTATTGCCACAATTTCCACAAAATTTAGGAAAAATGGGTTTTTGAGGGTTTAGAAATTATTTTTTACCCCTCAACGTAGAAAGTTGAGGGTGTGAGAGGTGTAATTTTGAACACACACACCCCATACAAATTCTCTGGACATCACTTTATTACATTTTACATTCAGATTTTATTCAAATTTTCGCCCCGCGGGAAATTAAAAAAATAAAAAAAACTGACCCCTAGACCTAATCAAATTCCACGAAATTTTATGAATGATCTAGTATGACTTTAGACACTAGGATTCACCCAAGGCCTCACTGTCAAGCTGCATTCCGACTTTGGGGTTATGCTTGGAGGAAAAAACTCAATTAATTATCAAGTTCTTGTAAGCACCTAGAAATTAATTAAGTGAAAAAAACTCCCAGAGTAAACTCACTAGATGACAAAATCCCAAGTTACCTAGGCCTGTTACATGACTCAACTCATCATACTAGCAGCACTTTATATCATCAACGTAGAGCTTGTGGAATTTGAGTACAACAGAAGAAGATGAGAAGAAGAATTAGAGTTGAAAAACTCTGATGGTACATGAAGCCTCTGATACATCCTCAAACATGGAGTCTTCAAAAATTTTGGGGTACACTTCAATTGTCAACAATGCCTATCATGGATTGATACCTATTGACATTTACCAGCCATTTAATTTATATGGCTGCGCCAGTTTATCAACATAATTAACAATTATTTAAATATCTTTTATTAAAATTGCAATTGGGAATTGGCACCTTGATCAATAACTTAATATAGCCGTTTGAGGAATGTTTCTTGGTTTCCTTCAGCCGCCATCTAAAAACCTGTAGTCATATATGCCAGATGGGTCATGAAGGGAACATTTCACCGCTAGCAGGTTTGAGAGCACATTTCCTTGCAGTTTGGTCTACCACCATTTTAAAACTCATGGTCATATATTCAGGACAGGTCACAAAGGGCACATTTGACGGTTGTCTAGAGGTTGGGCAGAGTTTATTGCATTTTGTTCAACTGTTCAAAATTATTTATTAAAAGACAATGAAGTTGAACTAAACCTAAGCTGAACCTAAGTCAAGTTTGAACTTTGTTTTGAGGTTTGCTGAACTCTGAATCTCAAGGTTCAAGTTCGGCAAACCTTGTGACTTTGTTGTAAAGCCTAATTTTATCCATCATTCAAGCCTTATTTTACTTGCTTATTACTTGTCTCAAGCACTGAATTTATTGCTGCTGTTATATTGTGTATCACTGCTGTAATTTATTGTCTTTTATGCAAGTTTTGCAACAGCCATTAGTCTTTTCTTGATTTGTAGTGTTTGAGGATTACCTTGTAATACAGTTCAGTTCCTGTCTTCCTTTTCCCTGTTTGAGTACATACATTAATTTCATATGTGAAATGCTTTTAGGGTGAGATGAGAGTAGCTTCTCAACTTGACAGTATTCTTTGGCATACGGTTCAAATGAAATCTTGAGATGTGTTTTGGTACTGTAATGGAGCCTAGGATTACTGGACATGGACTCATTAGAGGTTCCTCACAGAAATATTATTCTTTTTCTTTTGTAGAACAAATATTATAATTCCATTTGGTAAATCTTCTTGTTTTATATTCTGGCATTGACTTCCACAATAAATCTACTTCAAAGGGTTAATTCTGCAGCATATTTATTCATTCAAAGCTTGCATATCATCAGATCAAGTTTACAACGAAACGTAGGCTTCTATGGTAATTTTATCTAGAAAATGTTCCCACTTCCACATTCATAAGCTGCAGTATCATAGCTATCGTTTATCTCCCTAAACTAAGACACGCTTTGTTGTTTGGATTGAAGTAGTAGGCATGCTAGCGTTTATAAGGTTGTCCAAGTGAACAGCATTATGTTTATTGAATATATAACAGGCAAGGAGAGCCCTTCGTGCTTTGAAAGGAATAGTGAGACTCCAAGCTCTTGTCAGGGGCCATGCAGTGAGGAAGCAAGCGGCTATCACCTTGCGATGCATGCAAGCTTTGGTGAGAGTTCAGGCTCGGGTCCGAGCCCGAAGGGTGCGTATAGCAATGGAGGATCAAATTAGGCAACAGAAAGTTGAGCAGCAACTTAAGCTCGAGGCTCAAATCCGTGAAGCTGAGGTATGCTCTTACCTCCGTTAAGATTAAGCTCTTCTGTAATTCATCTTGAACTGCGGTGCCTTCTTGCACAAGCATGTGCATTGGCATACATATCACAGGCATTCTTCGCATGAAGCGAATAGTTCTGTAGCAATAATACTTAATTTGAATTATAAGAGAAGCACAATCTTTAATTTTCATAATTTTTTATATATAGCATCTGATATTAGGAACATATTTAGTAATGCATATTTGATTTGAAATGCAGGAAGGGTGGTGTGACAGCATAGGATCAATGGAACAAATTCATGCTAAGTTACAGCAGAGGCAAGAAGCTGCAATCAAACGGGAGAGGGCCATGGCATATGCTCTAACTCATCAAGTAAGCTTTCAAGCAACTCTCTTAAATCAATTAGATGCATTTAAATATAAGCTATGCAATGATATTATAAACAGCTATTTCCCATTGGCAATTTGTATATTCAGAATTATGACAGGTTTTAGCCTATTCTTTGGTCTGCCTACAGTGGCAAGCAAGCTCGAGACAGATACATGAATTATCTGAGGGATTTGAAGTTGATGAAAGCAATTGGCGGTGGAACTGGCTGGAACGCTGGATGGCTGTACGGCCGTGGGAGAAGAGAGTTCTGGATCAAAATATGAAGGGTGGTTCAGAAGGCATTGAAGAGGCCTTTAATGTGAAAAATTCTGGTTATGAACCTCAATATAAACTGGGCGTAAAAGAGGTTGCCTTGCGCTCTGTTAAAGGGCCCCAGAAAAATGCTAGAACTCTTTCTGAAAGCAGCCTTTCACCTTCAACTAAATATAATGCCACGTGTAACACCTCTGGTGTGGTATCATCCAAAGTAAAGTCAAGACAATATCTTGCTTCCGTTGGTATAAACATGAATGCAGATACAGTCCAAGAAGCAACTTCGAAAGTTTCCGGCATCAATGGACTATCTTTCAGTAATCCCAGGGAACGGTCATCCATAACAGTTGTTCAATCTAGAGGGACGTCATCTCTACCAAACTCTGGTCGATCAATGGGCAAGCAAAAGATTCGGCACCCGCAGTCGAATATTGGCAAGGACATGAATAAGTTCATGCAAAACACAAAAGGGCGAAATGGGCAAAATGCAAGAAGGTGGCAGTCCAAATTAGAACGGCAAAATACCACAGGCTCTCCCATTGTAACAACCGATAATACAGATGGCATGTAACATGTTCCTCTAGATCTGACCTGAATTGGTTATCAGGTCGGCTGTCGTGCTCTCAAATCATCTAATGCAATAATTTTGGGCAACTATATTATGGTATTTAAGCGGGGCCAGAGATGCACTATCAACTTGAATTTTCAGGAATTTGGTTGTTATATCTCGTTTTCCTCTTCAGGCTGGTCCCCATGTTCAGAAACGTTATTATTCTTCACCTTACAGCAAGCTAGGCCATCGTATCCAGGCCTTGCGGTCATCATGAGACCAGCAAGAAATATATATGCATATTTTGTACATTTAGGTTTGTCAGATTGAATTTTTGGTTTACAAAAGTAGATAGAGTCTCATGTTACATCGCGTCTGTACACCTTATAGAATAACTCCCGAGGATTTCAAAGCTTTGGAGATAGTCTCATGGCCTCATATCCTCCGTGGTCTGCTGCGGCTTGACTGCGGCTGGACTTTGAGATAGATGTTCCTGGTGCGTTATAGTGATTCTTTACCTGTAAGTTTTAAAATCGCAGCAGTTTAACTCTTCTATATGTTTTGTTTTGAAATAGGTCGTAAATGTTACGTGAAAATTGTACTTTTATATTATCTCGTTAAAAACCCATATTAAACAAGATTAAACAACAAAAATGAAGATTTGATAAAAAATATTTTTTTGGGTTATTTGCTAATTGTTAAATTTTTTGGAAAGTTTTCTGGGACTTTTTCTACTTAAAAGTTTTCTGGGATTTTTTCTAGTTAAAATTGCTTAGAATTAGATAAGATTTATTGAAATCACATGTTTGAGTTATGAACCCTCTACGATTAAACTATTCTAAAAGTTTAAAGATTTTTCAAAGTGCTTAAATTCATATATAAAATTATACAATTAAAACCCCAGTTTGAACCAAAAAAAAAAAAAAAGAAAATTTTCCAAAAAAAATTTCACATAAAAATCAAAATCTCCCACAAACATTCTAATCAAAATCTCCAACAAACATTCTAATACTTAGATAACTAAAAACCTAAAATGAATTTTTGAATTCAAACCTTTGGAAAAACTCTTATAATATTGTAGATTTCACCGTATAAATTTGTAATTATTACCAATGTTGGTAAGATTTTAAATAAAATTGATTAAAAAAATAAAAAAATCAAAAAATAAAACATAACTTTTAAATTAACGTTCTATAATTTATTTACATTATTGTAATATTCTTTTGTATGAACTGTTATTTAGCAGTCACATTGAATTCTTTCTGCATTTTTCCGACTTTACCCTGCTGATCTTTGTTTAACCATAAAACATGTACTTTGTTTCAACTGCGGAATATGCAGTAGTCTATAACGCGACTTTTTGAAAGCCTTTCCGGCTGATTTTTCTGGTCAAAATCCGGCAGCAATTCATTGGAATCCCAAGTTTGATAGCTAGTTTCTGCACAATCAATGGCTCCCAGGGGTTTTTCAGGGCGCTGAATCTAAATATGCAGTTAAAAAACCATTTTAACTGCTAAAAATCAAAATTTAACCTCATTTCTTCCGCCGGATTCCGTCACCGGAATCTCCAAAAAGTCGCATTATAGACAACTCCGCGGAATATAGTTTGCTACTTCATAATATGGATTGGCAGCCAGTACTGAGAGACTGAGTAGAGTGGATAAAATGAGGATAAAATGAAGGTGGTTATTAAAATTGTACAGTTTGCGTCTGTACTCGTTGCGACCACATGTTTTTGTTTTGGAGTTCACTGATTAAGGGTGGGGTATTTATATTACAAATGCCTAACTCGGTTCCGTGATTGGTGGTCGAAAGGATTTAAACCAAAATTTAGAAAGGTGTTGAACTCCAGCTTGTAAACAATTAAAAATTAATAAAAATGCTATGTTAATGTTTGGAGATGTCTTTTACAACGGGAAGGTATGGAAATTTTATGATATAAAATAAAAAGTGCTCATAAAAATATTATTTTGAGGATAAAATTTATACTAGGTTGAATAATGAGAATGGTTGGAATCTTCGGTTTAGACAAAGGATTGGTTTAAGCAAAATCAACGTGATTTTTTATTTGAGTTTTTTTGGAACTAAATTGTTTTTTATTAATATTTTATTTAAAATCTATAGATGTTTGATAATACTAATCTTAATTATTGAAATAGGAAAATATAAGTGGAGAGCATGCTTTCCAAATGAATCGATGTAACTAAATATGGTTGGTAGTTCTTAGATTAGTGTATGTTAATATTACTGGTCTTAAAATTTTATAAATAATTATTATGTAATAACAATCATAGGTTAGAGACACCCGATCCGGTTGCGGCGGGAGGAGCAAGCGAATGCAGATAAATATCAAGGTATTATTGCAATAGGTAAATGGAGCGGTGGAAAGGTTAGTGGAGCAGCTTGGCAGGATGGTGGATGGGACAGGATGTCAGGGACAAGCCCGAGGAATGATGGCGCGGGGATCGGGGGAAGCGAACAGCACAAAATCTTAAGTAGGAAAGGCATGCAGAGGAGAGGGACAGCGTAGGGAAGAGAAGACCGCAAAGAAGTAGGGAAAGGCTGCACAGAGCTGAGCCATATTGATAGGGGAACGGGAAGACCTGCAAGCCGAGAGGAAGGCGAGAGGAATTGCAGAAGCAGGGAAAACATGGACGCAGAGGATAGCAGGACAGCACAGCGATGGATGCGAAGCAGTGGAGCGGACGAAGACTAGGGATGGAAAGAAGTGGATAGGAAGGGCAAGCGGAAGATGGAGGAAAGCCTGCAGCAGGGCATCCCTGTGTATGAGGTCTCGGAGGGAGAGAGCGAGGACATGACGGAGGGTCGGGAGGAGTCCGCACAGGCGATAAGGAGAAATGGTCGAAACAAAACAGTGACAGGAATTGGGGAGGACGAAGGAGGGAGCCCGAAGAATGGAATAGAAGGGGGCAGGGGAAGATACAGGAGAGGGAGAAGCCGCAGGGGAAGAGGCGGCCGGAGAGGTCGGGATGTGGCGGCAGGCCGCAGCAGACGGGGGCGCCGGTGTTACACAAGCCATGAAGAGGACGCGGAGACAGAGATGGGAGATGGGAGCAGACAGAGCAGGCAGACCATAGGAACCAAGGTCAGGATTGCAGAGAAGGAGTATACGGAGAAAACTAACCCAAAAATTAAAAGAATTATTGAGCACTCGGAGGAAGAGGCCATCCAGGCCCAGTCAGAGGATGAGATGGAAGATTGGATAAGTCTCCTGCCTGACCTAGGGCACACCAGAGGAAGAATGACTCTTTACAAACAGTCACTTCACCTGTACTGGGTTATGAAGAGGCTCATGGCTAAAGCCATGGAACAGATAGCGGTGGAAATGGCCGAATTGTCGCAGGGAATCCCGAATTTGAAGAAAGAATTGAAGAATATTGTAATCACTCTGCTCATGCAAGACAAGCGGGTGGAGGACCTGCAACAGCAGCTTGAGGCAAGCGGGGTGATCATCAAAAAAGAGAAAAAGCAGCAAGAGAATCCTGAGGAACAGTAAAGAAAGGCATGTTCTTGATGAATTTAGGAACTGTTAATTTCTGTTTTGTTTTTAGCTATGCATAAGGTTTATGTTTATATATACTTGTAGATGTATGTCAGTAGTAATAGGGAAAAGGCTAAAGTGTATAAGGCATGGAAAGACAAGCTAAAAACATTTTATTTTTGGGCAGCTGTGAAAAGCTATCGGTGGTCAATAAACCCGGTTTCCCTACGGGGCAGGTTGAGACCACCCTAGCTATGTAATGTTTTCCTTTTGATAATAGAAAATGGCACCACCTCAGCTTCCAAAAAAAAACAATCATAGGTTAGAGTGTATATTTATGTATATTTATGTTGTAAGAATGATAAGCTATTCATATTAGGATCTGACAACATTCCAAAGGGGATTTATCAAAATATTTGTTGGAATGATTGTATGTAGTTATGGGTCTTTATTTGTCCATTCATAGTGAGATTTACTTAATTAAAACTGAAAATGGTGAACCTGACTTGTATTGAATACACTTCATTGTAGGTCAATATATCATGTCATACCAATATTTATTTTAATAAAACTTATTTTACATACATTATATGGGGTATCTCTTTAATCAATGATAAATGAAGGACTCATCAAAGTTAACTTGTAAATGGTATTGAAACCATTTTTAGTGGCCATAATTAATTACTTTTGGCAACAAAATTGCCAAACCAATGAGCCACTATTCAAAAGAATGTAAACATTATCATCAAATAATCTATCAAACAAACACTGAGAAGACAAGATTATGACGAAGAAAATCTCTGAAGACAATTGTTATCGCTAAAGTATGAGACAAACATTGCACAAGAGAGAACAAATGGTTGCCTCAATTCTACCATTGGTAAGTGCCAATGAAACCGGGAAATAAATATGAAGCTACCCATGCATTGCAAAATATGTCCATGATAGAGGTTTAAATCCATGATCCATTCAATAATTCACAATAATAATAAGAGAAAATACCACTTTGAAGAAGTTAGTTACCAAAAATCATGTTAACTAAAGGGTTTTCACTTGTTCTTGATACCACTTTATGCATTGGAATTGTCAAATATGTCAAAAGAATATTCAAGTTGAAAAGTATTATTGAATGTCTAAGAATTATTTGGTAGTTCATGATTTGAAAATCATCATATGGATATGGGTGGCTCACTAACACAATTGACCATTTTCCCCTAACCATTTGCTCTTGATTGTGGTAAAAGTATTCTTTTTACCCTAACCATTTGCTCTTGATTGTGGTAAAAGTATTCTTAGCAAAACGTGCGAATATCTTACTAAGGTGTACACATATGCAATGAATACTATAATACAACTTAAAGTACTAGTAATACTTCTTTGAAATTATAAACACAACTCAAATTTTTAGTGCAAGTTTTGATGAAATAGAATGTGCCAACTTTTATTTATCATTACAAAAAAGTAAGGCATGCTTTTTAAGTTCTAGGTTGCATAGTAAAATCATAGGATAAAGGGCCTTAACAGGAAAAGTTGGAAAATTTTAATTCCACATAACAAGGATATCAAATTGAAGGTTATTTTAACAAGTAGCTTTTATAAATGCAAATAATATTAATATATGTATATATATATTTTAATTATTCATTAAGGTGATTATGTTCGCTTGTGAGCTAGGAGATGGACATTGTAGACAAAAAATGAAAGAAATAGATTCCATGACATTGCAAAATGAGGAAGATATATTGTGACTAATTTAAATGTAAATGGTTCCACTAAATTATAAGTAAAAGGTGACACTGAAGGCAAATCCATTATCATAGCTATTATCTTGGAAGAAAGTGGTATTTACATTAATGTTGATTTGGCAAGTTGCTAACAAATTTTCAGATCAAATATAATTGGAATACTACCTTTTAATGAAAAACAACATGAAATAATAAAACATTATCATTGTCAATTGGGGATTTATGTTCAATGCTCTTCAAATGTAATGCAATGAAAATGAAATATACTATAATGGAGCTTTTGGGTTGCGATATACTTTCCTCTTGTTTGTGATCTTCATGTGATTGCAATTTTGAACTTGCTTGCCTCCTTTCAGTGACTTTGTGTTCTTTCCCTCTCCTCATCCTCCATAGATTTGCTATTATAATATTCATTATTTTTGAGGGGGATTCATATGTACAACTACTCTTCTGGTGCATTGAATCACTACGAGGAAAAACTCATAGATATGATTAAAGAAATCGTTGTGAGGTGGCTCGAATCAATATAAGGAATAAAACACATGTATGGTTGAATTACTCTCATAATGGATTGGATGGTCAAAGAATTAATGTGTTAAATGGTTTACTCATCCTTCAAAAGTACAGGAGGGTTGCATTGGAAGTCATAATAAAAATAAGTCGATTTTGTGACAATAAAAAATTTAAATCTTTGATGGTGGAATCATAGCCCCCCACAACTTAACATGAGACAACCTCATTGATTGTAGAGAGATTGAGTGTATCATTTGGATAGGTGGCTCATAGATTATTACTATTATTTCAAATTAATGAAACATTTGATTTATATTCATGATAAATGAATCATAATTGGCTATTTGTAAGATTGAAATTAAAAAATTAGTGTTCAGTTTGATAGCTGAAATGTCAACATGGTATGCTTACTAAACATTAAATCTTGGCATCTTACTTTGTTCTCTTGGCTATAGATGTAAACTTTGTAGTTTAGTTTCACTTTTACAATCCCATATGGTTATAGGTTGCAAACTCCATAGTTTGTTTGATTTGCACATGGTTGTCGCTATCAATCTTTGTAGTGGCTTTTCTAAAATTTTGTTGTAAATTGTAAAATATATAGTTGTCTTTGTTTTGTTTGATTGTAGGTTGCAAGCTCCATAATAATGGTCAAAGAGAGAGATATGGCTACAAATTTGGAATTGGCAATGCCATTTTTAAGTTGTAGATTACTGCCCAATTCTATTGGAATGACACTTAGTGTGATTGATGTGAATTGGAGTTTGCCTTTGAATATTTCAAATTTGATTTACATTTGAAGTCCAAATATGGAGGTTGAAAATATCATCAACCATACAAAGCACAAGAACATGCAATGAACTTCATTTTCCTTCACGCTAATCACCGTGGTTATATTGTTGAGCCTTGCTTCGTTAATGGTCTCTAGGATGTTATATCTATGCAAATTTGTTATCTTTTTTCTGTTAACGAGACATTGAATATTGGATTTTATTGATGGGCCTTGTAGCATATTTTTTCTCATTAGATTCAATCTATTCACCATTTCCCCTTGTCTATTTTTTTTTGATGTAGTGCTTGCAATCATTCTCCACTTAGAAGTTGGCCATTATGGAAGGTTACATGTAAAGAAGGATTCCAACAAATCATTGAAATTAGTTGCATAAGCTTGTATCTCATTGATGATACTTCTTTAATAGGTTGAATTACAAGAATTTCTAAGGATGTTGGATCATAAAACTACATTCTTTTTGTTATGCCTCCACAATGAAAAAAGCTTGGAAAATGCCCCTCTACTACCCTATTTGATAACAATCATGCATTTGACTCCTCTTCTCAAGTATCTAAGATGCATTGACAATGTCTATTAGTACTCAATGAGGGTCTTTACAAGTGTTTCAATACTCAAAATAAAACCACCAATAAGTGCCACTATTCAAGAAAGTGCAAAGAATTGATGGCCTCCAACTTAGAATTTAATTTATAGTGAGTTTCAAAATAGTTATAAAGCAAGAAGGGTGCATATTGAAGAGTCAAAAAAACTTCAAGAGCTTAGTGGAAGGTTGGAAACTTTGTCAATGAACCATTCTAGCAACTTGAAGGAGAGAAGTAGTGTTTGCATTCCTAGATCCTTATATGTAGTAGACACTGTGGAATTCCTTTTTCATTGTGATCCATGGCAATTAATTTTTTAATAAATAAATTGATCTCTTTCTTGAAATCTCATTTTGTAAACTTGCAATGAACCTTACGGGAATGTTAGCTCATGTTCAACTAAACTTTTACACCTTTTCTTGGTAGATATATAGATTATGCATGAATTGTGTTGAGAAATCTAAGATTTCTCTTACTTTGATAATTGCTTGTGATGTATTTTACTTTACTTAGTTAACTTCTTCTTTCCTTTATTATCATTAGTGTTCTATATCATCAAACAACTACGAAATCATAAAGAAAAATGAGACAATAGGACATAACATATAGGTGATCAACCAGGGCCAAAACCTCTCCAACTGAGAGGAAAACCCACCATAATCCTTCTCTTCTTATAGAACTTCAATTAAAAAGTTTCAAGACCTATGACCCTTGACCAAGACCCTCCAAGACCAAATCATCCTTCCTTCTTGATGAGCTTTCCGTACACATCTTCTAGCAACAAACTGCAACCGTCCAACAACTTCGAACCCAACAACAATTTCTGCAACTTCGGCTTAACAACCCCAACAACTTCGACCTAGCAACTTCACAACTTTGATCTAGAGGCAAATTCACAACTTCGACCTTCCAGCTTCACAACTTTGATCTTGCAGCCTCATAGCTTCGACCTTTTAGCTTCAATGCAGCTTCAGAATTTCATCTAGCCTAGAAACTGTAGAAACCCTAACGAAAGAGAGGGAGAGAGAGAGGCCCAAAAAATTCTATCTTGATCTTCTTCTTCTTTGTCGTCCTTTTCCATCTTCTATCTTGAGGAGATCGAACTTTCTTGAGTGAGTGTACAAATAGGGTCAAATTCCTTCCTTTTTATAGGCCTGTGAGGGGTACAAATCGCTATCTTAAGGTCAACGTGTCCCTTCATGTAGGATGACTTGATCTTTGTGCCATGACAAGGTATTGGAGGGTCTTTTGAATCTATTTTGACTCAATAAATTTTTCTTTACAATATGTAACATGGCTAAATGGGTCTTCAATACACGACAATGACTCAATTGACTTTATGACAAACCTAGAAGCACTCAATGGGTGCTTGACCTAAAAATAAATTTTCCTTGAGCATGAAACCCATGCCTCAAGAACACAAATAATAAATTTATTTTTCTCTTTTCATTAAATACATAAAATCATGATTACATATGGCATTATGAATATTGAACCTAGTGACATATTTCAGCACTCCCTCTTAACTAGCGAGGTATTCATAATCCATACAAGGTACTTGAACATTCTCAATCTGAAGAATTCTCAAAAGAAGAGTCAGATTGGTAACCCATCTTTATAGCATCATATCATCCAAGATTGTCACATAGGAAGGCCTTGGATAACAACTCTGTCTCTCCACAATATCAAAGCACAATGCTAGCGAGAATAATGGCTTATAGACACCCTCATCATTTTCTCTCTTAGAACATACCCCACCCGGGTTCTCTCAGAGTATGTTCCATCAGGACTATTCTTACACTGGATTACCAGTCCTCAAAGAATATCGATCATCTGCAACTACTCTTATCTTAGATGTCCTACCACATCCTCAAAGAGTATGAGATGCCAGATGCTTACCCAATCCTCCATTCTATCTTACGAGGTGAAGACAAGAATGATGTGTCTATCTCTCCCTCTCAATTAGGGAGGATATGCCCATTCTAGTGAAGGAATGTACCCATTCCTATAAAATCAATGTACCCAAGCTCCCTCTTACGCAGGGACTTGACCAAGTTCCCTCTTGACTAGGGACTTGCTTCCAACATCTCTTTAGGTGGAGATATTGGGATAAACAACTGCTTGAAGAGCTCCTCCTTTCGATGTCATGACGTTATTTTTCTTTATCCAAGAGTCTTCATCTTTTTGGGAATTCTTCGTAGGGAATCAACTATCCATCAATTTCATTCATGAATCATGTCAGTCATGTCATCCTTTCTTTTATTGGAAAGTGATCCATTAGTCCATATCTAACCTTTCCTTCATGCCTTGCTACCTTCTTCATATCCTGTTTCCTTCAATATCTTTCATCTTACCACATGAGTGTTATTTGTAGATGACTTCTACAAATCTTCCTTTGGTAGCCCTACATTAGCCCATCCAAATATTATTCAAAAATAGAAAATGAACATTAAATAAAAAATACCTTTGTCATGGTCTTTCATCATGACATCTCCTTGTTTGCATCAACATCCTACATATATATTGACACATCTCCAAAAAAATATACAACGTCAAGGGTCTCTTTCTTTTTCAGACTTTATTAGGATCTTCATAACTTTTCCATGGAGATATCATAGTCAAATATTCTAGTCTTTGGATGCTGATTTCCATCTCCATAGTTGCATTTTTCATGATCTCTTCCTTCCTTTATTCACACATTTCCTCCTAGGAACTTCCAATCATAGTTCCTTTCAACTTTGTCAACCACATCCTATTTCATATGAGGACATATTATGTTGATTTAATGTGTGAACCATGCCTTCATGCATCCTTTCACGGGAGGAGATCCTTTCTTTTGATCATGCTCTTGAGCTAAAGCACTCATTCATGATATTTGCAACCATGTGACATGACTCTATTTTATCAATTACAAGCACACATACCTCATTTATTTCTTTTGGTCATCTAGACTTCTTTCGACAACTTCCTTGATTGAAAGAACTTCAATCCATTGGCATGCTTCACTTCTTTTGACATCAGAACATCATCCCATGAATCCCATACAAGTTGGAATTCCTGGTGAGACGCTTCTTTTAGTAGGTTAACCTTCCAATGAAGATTCCAATTGGAGGATCTTGATCATCCTCATCCTGCAAATGATCCTTTTGAATGATGTATGATGAGCTCTATACTAGATGACTTTCTTTTTCCCATAAGTACTACTTATGCTTCTAATGAGGTTACCAAGAGATACATCCTTCTATAAGTGACAACCATAGAATTTTGTTTCAACTATCTTTCATGCTTCTTTACGATGATGTCACGAGCTCTTGCTTTCAATCATATGCTTCTATGGTGCCATTTATTAACATGATGCATCCTATCATGCTTCTAATGATTCCTACCATGATAGTTATGCTTTACAAAGGAAAATTTGAAACAGAAACTTGAAAAGAACTAGGTGAGGAAGACTATCTCAATCATAGTAGATATTTTACTTCCTCCTTTTTGGATTTCTTCTTTTCTGCTTCTTCCACTTCTTCAGTGATATGGGATTCTTTCCTTCCTCTTTTTTTGTTTTCCTTCTTGAGCTTTGGAAAATCTCTCTTGAAGTGCCCATATTCATGACAACCATAACATTGAACCTTTGACATGTTCTTCTTCTTTTTTCTGAGGACCAAGCTTCCCAATATTCCCTTTTCTTCTAGCCATGGTATCAAATGCTTGAGCTTGCTCGCTTGATCCTACATTGATTTTTTCCGTCAACCTGGTTTCTTTGATTTTTCATAATGACCATAGTTCATTGAATGGAGTAGCTTCCTTCTTCCCATAGATTCTTGATGTGAAGTTGCCCCATTCCTTTGGTAGTGCATTGAGCACTATGGTAGTCATTTCCTTGTCATACATTATTTCTCCCAACTCTTGGAGTGGTCTCTTATTTCTGACACCCTTCATAAAGTATGAGGCTATTCCTTCTTCTTTTGATATCTTCATCTTGTAGAGCTTGAGCTTATTCTTTCGGCGGTTCGACAATAAAACCCTTAACATGATCAATGACTTCATTTTTTACGAGGATCGAATCTGTCCTCTTCTTGCATGCAATAAAGTTTGACGACCCAACCAATTTTTTGTTCTCATTGCAATATTAAGTCATTTTGACATATTCAAATATAGATATAAAAAATACTTACTTGTCAAGTGAAGATACTGTTAGATGATGAAATCCTCAACTTGATGCCTTATTGATTTTGATGATGATGTAGATAATAGAAGATGTCTTTTTTCAAAAGTGATACTTGGCTCAACAAGATATCATATTGATTCCTTGATGAAGATGGCAACACTTTTTCCTGCTTTTCTTCCTTCAAGACAACACTAGTTAAACTAGTTTCACAACCTCAAATTTCAACCCTTCTTCAGAATTTCAGCTTATTATAGGAACTATGCAGTGTTGTCCTTTTCTGCAATAACCCTGGTTCACATGTGTGGCTAGAATATGGAAAAATTTTCCTCCTTTCTACTTCGCTTGATGTGACTTCTTTTTCTTGTTATTTCAGCTTGCAAAGGAGACCTTTATTGGCACAAAACTTGATTCTTGATGGTTGCTACAATTTGATATTGATGTCTTAGTACTTCGCACATGTGGAGAATATAGCCCATTAAAATAGACCCAAAAGTGCTTCGCTTTTCCTTCCTCTTGATAATGATTGTAGAATGTGTGAGATTCCCAAGAATGCTTCAAGTGCGAAACCCTTCTTGAATGAGCTAGGGTCTTGAGGTCTTCTTTGATGCTCTTAGTTTTTCCCTTTCAATATGATGAGATGGTTAGTCCTTCTTGATGATTTATGCTCTTGATGTTTCCGATATGATCTCTTTATACTTTGGCCCTCGAGTATCCTTCTTCGTGTTGCTCTTCCTTGATGTAGTCACCTCAGCTCTGATACCATGTTAAGAAATCTAGGGGCAAAAAGTGTAGGAGATTTCTCTTACTTTGTTAACTGCTTGAGATGTATTTTACTTTACTTGATTAACTTCTTCTTTCTTTTATTATTATTAATGTTCTCTATCATAAAACAACTACTAAATCATAAATAAAAGTGAGACAACAGGACACAAGATATAGACAATCAACCAGGGCCAAAACCTCTCCAACTGAGAGGAAAACCCACCAGAATCCTTCTCTTCTTATAGAGCTTCAATTGAAAATTTTCAAGACCTATGACCCTTGGTCAAGACCCTCCAAGACCAAGTCACCGTTCCTTCTTGATGAGCTTTCCTTAGACGACTTCTAGTAACAAACTTTGACCTTCTAGCAACTTCTCCAGTAACTTCGACTCGAGCAACAATTTCTACAACTTCAACCTAGTAGTTTCAACAAATTCAACCTAGCATCTTCAAAACTTCGATCTAGAGGAAAATTCACAGCTTCGACGTTGCAGCTTCAAAACTTTGACCTTGCAGCTTCGCAGCTTTGATCTTGCAACTTCATAGATTCGACCTTGCAACTTTGATGCAACTTCAGAATTTCGTCTAGCCTAGAAACTGTAGAAACCCTAACGAAAGAGAGAGAGAGGCCCAAAAAATTTGATCTTGATCTTCTTCTTCTTTGTCATCCTTTTCTAGCTTCTATATTGAGGAGATCAAACTTTCTTGAGTGAGTGTACAAATGGGGTCAAATTCCTTCTTATTTATAGGCTTGTGAGGGGTACAAATTGCTATCTTGAGGTCAACTTGTCCCTTCATGTAGGCCGACTTGATCTTTGTGCCATGACAAGGTTTTGAAGGGTATTTTGAATCTATTTAGACTCAATAATTTTTTCTTTAGAATATGTAACATGCTCAAATGGGTCTTCAATACATGACGATGACTCAATTTACTTTATGATAAACCTAAAGGCACTCAATGGGTGCTTGACCTAAAAATAAATTTCCCTTGAGCATGAAACCCATGCCTCAAGAACACAAATAATAAATTTATTTTTCTCTTTTAATTAAATACATAAAATCATGATTACATATGCCGTTATGAATACTGAACCTAGTTACATATTTCAACAGTCCCTCTTAACTAGGGAGGTATTCATAATCAATACGTGAATTGTGTTGAGAAATCTAAGGGGCAACAAGTGTAGGAGGTTTCTCTTATTGTGATAACTTCTTGTAATGCATTTTAAGTTACTTGATTAACTTCTTCTTTCGTTTATTAATATTAGTGTTCTCTATCATCAAACAACTACCAAATCATAAAGAATAATGAGACAATAGGACAAAAGATATAACCAATCATCCTGGGCCAAAACCTCTCCAACTGGGAGGAAAACCCACCAGAATCCTTCTCTTCTTATAAAACTTCAATTAAAAGTTTTCAGGACCTATGACCCTTGACCAAGACCCTCCAATACCCTTCTTGATGATATTTCCTTACACAACTTCTAGTAACCAACATCAACCTTCCAACAACTTCGACCCCAACAACAATTTTTGCAACTTTGACCTAGCAACTTTAGCAACTTTGACCTAGAAGCTTCACAACTTCGATCTAGAGGCAACTTCACAGCTTCAACTTTGAAATGTCACAACTTTGACCTTGTAGCTTCACAACATCGATCTTGCAGCTTCATACTTCAACTTTGCAACTTCATAATTTCCTCTAGCCCATAAACTGTAGAAACCCTAACGAAAGAGAGAGAGGCCCAAAAAATTCGATCTTGATCTTCTTCTTCTTTGTCGTCCTTTTTCAGGTTCTATCTTGAGGATATCGAACTTGATTCAGTGAGCGTACAAATGGGGTCAAATTCCTTCTTATTTATAGGCTTGTGAGGGGTACGAATTCCTATCTTAAGGCCGACTTGTCTCTTCATGTTGGCCAACATGATCTTTGTGCCATGACAAGGTCTGGGAGGATCTTTTGACTCTATTTTGATTCAATAATTTTTTCTTTACAATATGTAACATGCCCAAATGGGTCTTCAATACATGACAATGACTCAATTGACTTTATGACAAACCTAGAAGCACTCAATGGGTGCTTGACCTAAAAATAAATTTCCCTTGAGAATGAAACCCATGCCTCAAGAACGCAAATAATACATTTATTTTTCTCTTTTCATCAAATACATAAAATCATGATTACATATTATGAAGATCGAACCTAGTTACCTATTTCAACAAATTATTGATCCCTTGAAGAAGTCTCTATGCTTAACTAACTATAATTTTGATTAATTGTATTCTTGAATGGCTCCGTAATCTATATTGCAATGATGTATTTAGATGTTGACCTTTTATGTTAGGCAAGTGTGTTAATATACTGTATTTTTGAATTCACTCTTGAGGTGTAGCTTCTATGCGTATAACATATCCTCTAGAATCTTTGCTTGGTGCTAATATATGCATAAATTGCAAAGCTTTACCATCGATGATAAGCTTAACATGAATGGAAAGTTTGACTCCACGTCGAGAAATAGTTTCAACAAAAAATTGTCATTTTTAACGAGATGAAGCCTGTGGAGGAATACATATCATCTAATGCTACTTTAAAGTGTCATTGTTAGGCCCCTATACTACTAGAGTAACCCCTTATTGTTATTAGTACAACCCACTTATTATATTGATGTACCCATGTAGCACCCATATTGTTACTATTGAGCCCCATAGAAGCCCACTATTATTATTATTGTGCCCTTGCATTATTATTGTTATGTAGGCTTTGATTATGTTATGGTCCCTTAGACTCCTATATATAGAGAGGAGGTCTTTTCATTTGAATCATCCAAGAATTGTTCATTTATGTAATGTAAAGGAGGTTGCCCCCTCGAAGAGGCTGAATTCTAAGGCGTTGATCTATCTTTTCTATCTTTTCTTGAGCTGTTTTCATAACATTTGGTATCAGAGCTTTGGATTCTAGGGTTTCGCTGCTCCAAACAGGTCATCGTGGAATTTTCGTAATAACTTTTTTTCTACGATGTTTCAGAAGCTAAAAAAAAACCCATTTGCGAAGACATCGTGCTGAATCTCGGGTCCGAATTTCAGAGTGTTTTGTGCTATATCTGCGAAGATATGATCTGAGGAAGTTGGTCTTTTTGCAGACTCCTGAATTACATTCCAAACAGGTGACCTGGGGAAAATCATCATAACTTTTTCTCTGAGCATTGGATTGAAATTTCGTAAGAAGGTGCAGAAATAGAACGGACTGTAGTTTCTTGTATATAGTTTTTAGAGCCAAAAGATGAAACAGGGACTCGTGGCACATTGTACAAGTTCGCCCTACTGAACTAGTCCATAATCCGGTCACTGTGGGAGATTTGGCATAACTCTTCCTTGGAGAATCCAATTTCGATCAGACTGGTGGCATTGGAAAGAGGATGCAGAGGGCTACTGCAGGTTATAATTTTAGAACATAAAGATCTGAAAGTACAGAGTTACAGTCATTTCAAGATCGTGCTCCTAAAATCAAGAAAAAGCAAGATGAGGAACTTTGATGGCAAGGATCCGGTAAATTGGATACGTCAGATGGAGCAATATTTTGATCTACATGGTGTACCACTATTACAAAAGGTATGTATTGCATCTTCATATTTAGAACCGGATCAAT
>APFE030625704.1:2975-32317 GCA_000404065.3 Pinus taeda | reverse complement strand
ATCATCCAAGAATTGTTCATTTATGTAATGCAAAGGAGGTTGCCCCCTCGAAGAGGCTGAATTCTAAGTCGTTGATCTATCTTTTCTATCTTTTCTTGAGCTGGTTTCATAACAGTCATTTTTAAATGTAAGGTGTCCTCTTATCCTACTATCCGTTCGAGAATCCTTCAATTACATTAATGTCTAGAAAAATGGTTGGATAAACTCATAGCATAAGTTTTTTTCGTAGAACAAGATCACTATTATTAGTTTTCACCATTGTTATGCTTCATAGCACCTCAAAGAGGCTTTCACCGTGAAGATGTTTTATTTTTTCTCCATATACTAGCTTTCCATTTATGCTTTTTATGTCATGTTCTCTCCTAGAGAATCATTTTTGGTTTTCACTCCAAGAATTGTATTCTATTTTTTGTACGATTATACTTTTTATTTAAATTTTAGATGGATTAGGATTTTATTGTTATTCAAAAGTGGTGACACTTTCAAATAGGTCTAATTGTTGCCTTTGTAGCTATGTAGTAAATTTTCTTTCTTTGAAGAGGGCCTTTCATATAATTTAAGCCCGTGTCCATAGAGATAGAAAGGTGTTTGTTATCCATCAATTTTCCTTGATTTTAGTAATCTGTAGTTGTGGCGAGTGTTTATTTCGTATGGTTCCAACCATTCGGTGTACAATTTTCCTTTAAGGTCTTTAAGTCTTGATTTTTATAATAGAGCCTAGTCTCATTCTTTGAAGTTATTCTTGATATATCTACCATGCCACTTGATATTCTATTATTAAAAAAATTCGACGTGAAGCAAGGCATCCTACCTTATCTCCTATAAAGTAGTAAGTTGATCTATTATTTTCTTTTGTGTTGTTGAGAGGCCAAGTTCTACTTTCAATGTTGTTCTTAAGGTTTTGATTTCAAATTTGATAGGTAACATAATTGTTATCCCATAGACAAGATCATAGGTTTTGAACCTTGTGGTTGTCTTCCATGCATGTTATATGCCTACACTAATTTTGGTAGCCTCTTTGCCTACTCCTTGCTATAATGCTTGATTGTCTTTGTCAATATACCTTCTAGTTCTTTGTTGGCAACTTTCACTAGTATATGTGATTGAACGTGATATATAATTGATTTCTTGTGTTTGACTTTGCACAAATCCATCAAATTTTCTATGGTATTGGATGTGAATTGTGGATCTTGGTCAATGATGTTTCTTTTGGGACTCCAAATCCATTGAATACATTATGATACATAATTTTTTCCATTTCTCTTCTTTTGCATTTTTAGTGATTTTATGTACACCCACTTGGTGAGGTAATTTGAGAATACCAAGATAAATTATTTTTTATTTGATGGTGGGAATATGGTTCCTATAGTATCCAACCCTAAATTTCTTAATTGGATCTAATGCTAATTGTAGTTCTAAGGGCATTTCACTTGACTAGGTAGGCTTTCCTATGCATTGATATTCATCACATTTGGAAACATTGTCTACATTTTCCGTGTGGAGATTAGACTATTTGTAGCTAGCATGAAGAACCTTATGTGCTATCATGTTTGCAACAAATTGACATCTGCATGGTTCATCATGAGAGGTTGCATAATGTTATGCACTTCATTTTATCTAGTGTATCTTCTAAGAATGTGGTTTGGTCCAACCTTAAATAAGCATCCTTTTAATCAAGGGAAAGTGAATGTTGTCTTGTCTTGATCTTGAGTCTTTTTTTGGATTTGATTGTATCCTCTAAATACATCTATAAATGAGAAATATTTCTTGCTAGATACAATTCCTTTGACTTGGTCAATAAATGTCAGGGGAAGTAATCCTTTCAAATGACTTTTTAAAATATTTGTAGTTTACACATTTTCTGCACTTCCCTCCTTTCTTAGGAATAATAATCAGAGGATACACCCACTCACAATTTGAGATAGGTAAAATGAATCCCATGTCCAAGAGCTTTTGAAGGTTCTTATTAAACTATCTATTTGAGTCTAGGGTTCATCCTTGTTTGTAGTTGATTGCTTGGAAATAATAAACTTTAATATATATGCAATGCTTGAAAATATTACGATGTACACCTTGGTTATCACAATAGTTCAAATAAAAGGGATGAGGACTATGGGTTCGAAGGATATCTAACAATTATTGTTCTTGTGTATAATTTAATTGGATTTTTATTTTTAGGGATTTTCTAGGGAGTATTTCTATGGTTTTGACTAACTGCTAATCTTTCCCACACACAACCACACACACACAACACACACAACACACAACACACACACACACACACACCACACACATAATTATATATTTTAATTTTTTTTTATAGCATGTATGATTTGTTGTTGATGTCATGGGATTTTCATTATCATATGCATTATTAATATAATTTTCAGTTTTTATTGTGCCAGGATATAAATTTCGTATGCAGGTTGAGAGACGTGTGTCTTCATCCCATTCATTTAGTTCAATAGTGTATAATTGGTTAAAATAGGATGAGAAATGCATCCAAAAACTTCCTCTTATACTCCTTGTTTTATCCATTAGGATATCTCTATTTCAATGGGGGGTTTAACAAGGGGGAAAAGAGTGAGTTTATTCTATGATTGACCCTTTGCAATGTTCACACCCTTTATTTTACAACCAATATAAACATTAATGATAGATAAGCATGCCTTTCCTAGGATTAAAGTATATCCACTAAGCTTAGCCTTGGTTGCAACATTATAAAACATGCATGATAATCATAAAGATATATGAAGACTAACATCTTCCAACACTCCTTCAAGGCCCACTATTAATTTGTTTACTAGTTGGAAAACTATAGACATGTCTTAACAATATTTTTTAATTTAACTTTAACATTATATATCTAGTTATCACATTAATTTTTGCACCTAGGTCAATTATTGACCTAAAATTAGTGCTAAAATACTATTTTTGCTAATTCATATTATTATAATAAGCTTCTCAATTTCTCACATTTATCTTTAAAAAAATGACTTAATTAATTTAAAATTAGTGTTTAAAGACTACAATTTAAAACAAAAACTAAAATAATATAGGTAATTCTTAGAAAGTTGATAGTCAGGTTCACCTATATTGGCTACATTTCCAAGTCTATTTCATTTAATGAACCAATCCAATTAGAAGGATGCAAAGCATATCATTATACCTCTTTACATCAAATAGTGGTAGTCAATATGCAAAATAGTCTTTGATGTTCCCTAGGAAGATAATAACACAAGTTCTCAACCTTCAATGGCTTCTTATCATACTAAATGAACACAAGCTTGTCCTCTTCTCCCAGTAAAGGGGCCTTTTGTTACCGATCTAATTCCATGACCCAATTTTTCTTCCTTGTATTTTTTTTAGGCACGTCGTGTATGGTTAAGAAACTATCCTTTTTCCAATAACGTTGGGGTTCAAATCCCTCCAAATCAAAAGTGTTTCTCCCTACATGTGTCCTCTTCACCTTGATATGTTTCCAATTCGATGACAATATCATGCATTTTTTTTTTTTTTTCATATAAGGAAAGCATACGAAGAATCAAATAAGCTATATGTATGGAAAAAAAAGTGGGTGATTGATTCCAATTCATTGGAAAGGTGATGATTCACAGAGGAGCAAGATATAAGAAATATAAGGGCCAAAACCTCTACACTCCAACCCAGTCTCCTTGATGATGGAAACCACATGGTCCCTTATATTTTGATACTCCTTATTAGTTAGGGTTTGTGCCAGAGTCGATGTGATCATATCCTTAGTATGAATGCCATGGGGTCAACATTCTCTATATTTTTTCCTTAAGGATATGATAATACACCATGTTTTCCATTGCTTGGTTGGCTTGATATGTGAATAGTTTTCAAAAAATTTAAAATTGAAATCCATGGAATTATACCACATTTCTTGGGACATGTGTAACCATCCACAATCTCCACACCCTTTGAATCAACTATGAAAAGTCTTGGGTGCCTTTTTGAGTCCATGTGGTGGCGAAAAATCCTTTGCAAATATTTGAGACCGATTGATTGGATCAATTGTGGGGACCCTCTTAGATCATTCCTCCCTACTAAGAAGGTTTTCGACCACCAAAAGTTTGGTTTCATTTAAAGAATAAGTGAGGGTATAGATCCCTGTTGTATTGTTCAACAACCCCCAATTTTTATATAATAATTTCCTATGAAATTAATTATTTAAAAATAGGGGACCCTTATTAAGTTTTAAAACAAAAAAAAGAAAATAAAATATTTTTTTTGTTATGAATAAAAAATATTTTATAAAAAATAATAAAACATTTTTTTAGTTTTAAAACCATAGCCCTCGAGACCAAAACTCATACTTAGGCTTTAAAATCCTTAAGTATTAAACATTCGGTTATCAAAATAAAAATAATAAATCGGAGTTCAATTAAAATATGAGTTATGATTTAAAACTCCAACTTATCCAAAATCTCACTCCCCGCATCGCAAATCAACATAATAAATAGGCCATGGCTTAATGCCCCTCTGCTAACTCCATTACGAATACGATTTAAAAAAAATGGACCCAACACAATTCTTTAAGCCATCACGTCTGTAGATTGCAATATCTGCGGTCTAAGCCTTGAAGGCCTTGACTACATTGCGATTGCGATTAGCTGGACCCAACGTGATTGTAAACTCCACTTCATTAAAATCCCACGTTCGCGCAATCGCAAGAACCACAACCTTGACCCCTCTCCTCCCCTCCGCAATGCGATTTGCGATCAACTTTGGACCCGACAAGGTTATAAAACACAATTTAATACAATATCACATCCGTGGCTATCATAGTTTTATTAGCCATGTCGCCCATTCCAAAATCTCTTGTCAAATGCGATTGCAATCTCCGATAAGACTCATTCCTCTGCCACATAATCAAATGTCATGTCATCTATGACAACATCCATTATGTCACCCATCCCTCTGCCACGTCACCCATGATGTTATCCTCCACGTCATCTGTTATGTCATTCTCCACGTCATCTTCCATGTTATTCCCGGGACATCACGATCACAAATTTTAACGACACCATGTGTTATCCACTGCTCCATAATTGTGATGTGATCAACCCATCCCTTCTTTTCTGTGATTGTGATATTGCAATCGCAAAAGGAACTACACTTGTGCCATCGCCTCCCACTCATATTAACTGCGAATGCGATATTCCCGAGTATTGCGATTGCGATCAAGCTGAACATTGAGATTATGATCAAAACCAATCCCCGAATATTGCGATATTGCGATCGCATATCGCACTTCGCGAAAAAAACAGTCCGTTTCAAATGCTTAAGGCCCTGCCCTGATGCGATTGCGATTTCAAAGCCCAACAGTCTTCTTTAAACATGCCAGTTCATTGTTTTGTTTAACACAACTTATGGATTTATTTTCGACAGTTTCAAAAAGTTAATATTCATATATTTAGCATTGATAGCTCATCCGCTTACTTTTTTCGCTTTTACGTGCAAAAGAGAAGGGAAAATTGCACAAAAAGGGACACGTCATTGCATAAAATCAGCCAGCATTGGATATTTCAGACTCAATTAGCAATGCTAAAAGAGACAGAGAGACATTCCACATATTGTTATCAAAATTGTTTCTATTTCTGTATTATCTTCACAAATAATAAGGGATTTGTTTAAACTCCCCAATGCTACGCGCAATCATTTATTTTTTGCATACTCCATGTGCTATAAAAACCCGTTCATCATAATGAATTGAGGGTCCAGAATTTGAGTAAGAAAGCCTTGGGGGTTTGCATTTTTGTATCTCCAAGTCTGTCCTAATAGACTGGACCAGGTCTTGAATTTTATGAAGAAAGCTGAGTGGAGATTACATTTCTGTATTTTCAAAATCTCATCTTAATAAAATGATTGGATCGAGGTTCTTATTTTTTTTGTTTAAAGAGGCTTCAAAGAGTTGCATTTCTGTACTTTTGGGAAGCTTTGGAATAAAGGAAAAGGACTGGGACTGTGCATTTTAACAGAGGAGCGTGATACATCGGGTATTTTTATCAATGTTTTTAATGTTCCATTTTGTATAATTCACAGTCATTCCATCTTTCAGTTTGTTTGTTATATGTGTATTATTAACACAGTTCAACATCATCTCATTTCTGAATATGCCAGTGCTGTAATATTTTAATATATCTAGCAACAAATTGTTATTTTATTTGGATGGCGATATATACTTTAAAAATTCTCTTAACTAATTATTTAATTAAAAGAATTAACTTAAAATTTATCATTTATTTTACTATATGATTAATTTTTATTACCATGTACTAAAGACAATCATTTTAGATCACATTCAAATAACAAGTAAACCTGGGAAATAAATAGTTTTTATATGCATACACCTTAGGGATTGAATATACTTCTATCAAACACTTATGTAACTATTTACTAAGTGCTTGATTGCTAGTATTTAGATTAACGAGGAGTCAGATCTCGAGAGATATCTCCTTGATCTATTTCCTTCATTTTTACTTCAATTCCTTAATGTTTTCTTTTAATAAATAAGCTCTTGATTGGGAGAAGGATTCTTCTTTCCTTCAATCAAGATAGAATATATTAATTTCATCTTAGTTTAAACTTGCATGTGTTATCTTATAAGTCCTCTCTTCGAGGAAAAGTTTTAGATTGGTTTGGTGGTTCCACAAAAACAACTTAAGGATCATTCTTCTTGCCTGATCAACTAGAAGAATTGATCTGATGTCCCTAGCTATTAGCAATTAAAGACATATTTAAAGTTGATAGTGATTAGGAAAAGGTAACTGGACCTAATTTAACCAGTCGGAGCCACTACCCGAAACAGAAAAGGTGCTGCTTTAAGGTCTGGACCGGGTGGTTTCCCCCCATGTTGGTGTAATGAATTTCAAGGCATCAACACTCCCTCACATTTTCAATTTCCATCCATTGCACTTTACTTGGTTGTATTCCTTTTAAACCTACACAAAGATACTCCACATCACCTCTTTGCGATTTCCTCAGTGTCTTGTCAAAATAATATTCCTACAAATCAAGATATTCGAGAGAAAAATCATCACCATAACGAAGTTGAAGATTATCACCTTGATCCATGATCATATGAGTCTCATATACTTTCAAGTTTTCAACATCAACCATGACATCTACATATATGGAGGGAACTCTAACCAAAAAGCATTGTTATGAATCTTTTCCAAAATTTGAAGTGAGCTATACCTGATTGTCTTTAGTTTTTTACCTTTTTACCTTACACCCTTAAGGCTTTCTTTGCTAATATATAACCAACCTCAATCACCAAATTGGAAGTGATGATCAACCTAATGCTTTTCATGCTTAGCCTTATACTTGGCTTGCCTATTTTCCTACTGTTCTTGTATGGTTTGATGACCCAAATGGATCTTATACATGAAATTCATGGCTTTGTTTTCTAATTACATCCATGCACCTCTAGAGTCTTTCCTAAGAGTGAATTCTAGAGGAAACTAGGAAACTAACCAAAATTTGTCTCATAAGGATATCTTTGTGTAGAAGAATGTATGACATGGTTATGATCAGGCTGTAAATCATATATTTTTTCATCCTAGAGCTTAGGATGCCTATTACAATATCCTTGGACTATGTACCACTTTCTAGTTGACCATATCTATTTGTCCATCAATATGTGGATGCAACATAATTCCATTTTGAACCTTAATGTCCATTAATTCCCACAAAGTTGAACAATATTCCCCAAGTCTCAAGTAGATGCAATGGATTTGAGCAAACAAAAATGAATCCAAACATGTTAGAAGAATAAATGTGTAGTCCCTTCTCCTAACACCTATTTCTTACAAGGAACCAAGACACACATATTTCTAAATTTGTCCACAACAACATATAGATAATCATGGCCTTTCCTAGACATAAGAAAATCCCCTACAAAATCCATATATACAATTTCCAATGGATGACAAGGTACAAGAAGTGGCATGTACAAACTCAATTTTCTATTACTTGATTTCCTAGTGGCACACATAACATATCCTTTTATATATTTGGACAGAGTTTCATACATTTGAGACCAACAACAATGAAAATGTAGTTAAACTATTATTTTTCTTATTAAAAAATGACTAAAAATGAGAGAAGTTTGTGATTCTCCCTACATGCACTCTTTCACCTTATGGAATACACAATTTACAAATATTAAATAATAGTTGTCTTGTACATGACGATATAATTCTTCCACTTTATTACCATGCATTAGTGTTTGATAAACATCCTAAAGTCTTATGTCTAGCATATTGTTAAACGTAACTTTCATGGGATAATTAACTAGTTGTGAAACAATAGACACATTAACAAAAGGTCTAGATAACATATCGACAACTTTGTTTTATATACGTTTCTTATACTTAGGGACCAAATGAAATTGTTGCAAAAATCCCATCCACTAGAAATGGTGTGATTGTTGTAGTTTGGTTTGTCATTACAAATATTGCAAAGGTTTATGATCTATATGGATGATTGTCGCCTCGCCAATCAAATAATGTTTCCACTTCTTTAGACTTTGAACCAAAGCATACAATTCTTCTTCATAAGTAGGATAATTTCTTACTGCACTACTTAAAGTCTCATAATGATGATAAATTGGTTTCCTCTTTTGTATTAACATTACT
Organism: Pinus taeda; assembly: GCA_000404065.3. Classification (NCBI taxonomy): domain Eukaryota; kingdom Viridiplantae; phylum Streptophyta; class Pinopsida; order Pinales; family Pinaceae; genus Pinus; species Pinus taeda. Next base: position 23,651 of record APFE030625704.1, on the reverse strand, counting down.
CCCATGTATTAATTACTTGTGTCAATTTCAATCTGAAATTGTTGTTATAAATCTGGTAATCTATAATTGGGGTTCTATTAATATTTACTTTCAAGATATAGAGTTGTTTATCACCTCACTAAAGATCTACTTAGTACTTATCAAAGAATTTAAAGAAGATGAAATAAAATAAAAGTTAGCAATGAACTTCCTCCAGGAAGCTCCTAACTTCTATTATATTATTAGGCTTAGGCCACTTCATAATGGCTTCAAATTTAGAGGAATTGATTTTCAATTCACCATGCCATACTATATCGTAAACATAAACTAAAGATGTTTTCTCAAATTCACATTTTGACATCTTTAGACATAATTTACCCCTTTTCAATACATTAAAGACTTTCCTAACATGATGTACATGATATTCCTAACTTTTAATAAATCAATATATAATCTAAGTAGGCTATTAAAAATCATTTATGAATAACCCAAATACATATTTCATAAACCACATGAAAGTAGTGGGAGCATTACAAATCCTGAAAGGATAACCAACTATTCAAATAAAACTTATTTTATCTTAATTTTTTTTTTTTTTTTTGAATATCACCTTTCACTAATCCTTACTTGATAATAACCACCTCTTAAGCCTAACTTAGTGAAATAAGTTTAATTTTTTAATTGATCCAAGAAATAATCAATACAAGGAAGAAGGTAATGATTCTAAGCCACAATTTTGTTCAATGCTCATAAGTTCGTAAACATTCTCCATGTATTGTATTTCTTTCATACCAACACAATGAGTGATCCACATGGACATGTACTTGGTTGGATAACTCATTTCTCTAGCAACTCTCGAGATTGCTTCTTCATTTGTTCATTCTCAAGCATATATTATCTATCCATGCCAATGTTAGGAAGATGTGCATATTTCTACAAATGAATCTCATGTTGTATCTCTCTCCTTGGAGGTAATCCTTATCGTTCTTGAAACACTTCATCATAGTTAGAATAATCATAACTAATTCATATTTAAGTTTAGGAGAGCACAATTTGAAAGCTTTGGATTTACCATCATCCTGAGCTCTTACAATGACGAGTACAAAAATCTTGCTTGCATTTACAAGCCTTTTCATTTGTCTTATAGTAAGAAGAGACACATTAAGACCCGAGGATGTGGTCCAAGATTTAGGTGGGGAGGTTTGGTTCCCATAGGTCATGTGGTCCAATCTTGGGCATGACTATGTATGCTTGAGAGTTGCTTCGAGCACAATTTCTTTAGTTGAAAAAAAAAGACGAGACACATTAGTCTTCACACAATGGAATATTAAAATATAATCAATCCCATTTTTTATAGGATGATACTTGTTCTCCTCTTCGTGGAAGAGAGCTTTAGTACCATACAAATAAGGACTTTACCAAACAATTATAGAATATCAAGTGGTACTACATCTAATTCTACCTCATCTATGAACTTAAAGCACTTCTAATCTTACATTGTTTAGATACATCTAACTTAGCATCTTCATGTACCCATCCTAAAGAAATGGTTGTGAATAAGGTTTAATTTCAAGTTCCAATGTCTTAAAAATTTCTTCAAATGAGTTTTTCTTGTGAGCCACTATCAAAGAGTGTATCTATCTTGGAATGTTTCGAGACAACTCTATCATGGAATAACTCAACTCTTTTCCTTTCATAATGCATAGTTTCATATTTTAATGAATGAGTATGAGTAGTAGAACTAAAAAAATAGACATGCCTTGTATTCCCATGGTAGTGATCTTAATTTCATCACGCCAATCCAATCCAAGGTAATGTTGGATTAAAGCCATGGTATTCTTATTCCCCTTCTTATTTCCAAACCCCTTTAATCTTAATTCTGGATGAATTTTCCAGCACTTAGCCACAATATGTCCTTCATTTTTATAATGTGAACACAAAGGCTTATCGTCTTGTTTCTTCACTATGGTTGTTTGCTTCATTTGATCTTTTCCTTCATTCTTCTATTTAAATGACTGAACTGAAGTCTTTGAGCAATTTTCCATGCTATTTTTCCCATTGGATAAATATGAGTGGCTTGGACACAAACTTCATTAAGATTAGTTGGATTAAAAATATGAATAACATGTCTCAAATAGCTATGAAACTTTCCAATATAGTTCAAAATATTTTATTGCATACAAAGAGGAATGCCTAATGTCAATTCTCTCTTTCTAAACTCTTGCATATAGTATTCCTTATTTTGTCCTCTAATTTTCCTTACATTCTTCCAATCCATTATTTCTTGTTTCATTACCCTAAAGAATATTTCTTCTTTAAACCATCTACGAGTTCATGTTAGGAAGATGTCATCTTACCTCTTTTAAGAAGTTCTTCATGAATCATACTTTACCACTAGATCAATGATGTACCTCCTCGTTGGAGAGTAGCTAGTTGGAATTTTGCTTCTTTGTCGATTTTTTTTTGAACCCTACAAGACATTTCAATTTTCTGGATCCCATGATCCAATTTTTTTTCCGTTAACCTCTCCATTACGCATTAGAAAGTCAAATTTCATGTCTAGTTTCAACTACAACATAGAAAATTAGTAATAATATTCCTTTCGTTTTTTTTTCTGTGGAATTGAAGAGGAACTTGAACTTAAAGGAGAGTATGGCAATGGACTAGTTTTAGGAGGGTCACAACCAAATCCATCTCCTTACCTTCAATTGGGGCTTATTCATACTTCTTTTGTTCCTTATACAATCCTTCCATGATGGTTTTCATCTCCAAAATGGTTTGTTGAAATGTCACTTCAAATTCAAAGGTGTTTTCTTCTTATGGAGATTCTATTGTTTGCTTTATAATGCAAATATCGAAAAAATCTTAGGATTGTACTCTTCAAGAAAACCTTCTCTCTATTTGAGATTATAATTGATGATCATTCTATACTAACACTTATCCAAATCCAAATTAGCTATATGATTTAATCTCTAATCAACTTCTTTGATACCAAACTTGATTTGAAATTAAAAATCTTATGAAGAAAACACCTTGAAAATGATAAAAAGTCAATGAATACAGTCCAAGTTGAGGGGGAGACCTAATTTTACAATGTACAAGACAATATGGGATGATCCTAAGACTAGGTCTCCTTGGTATATATATAGGAGACAAAGGTTATAATGAAAAGCTCTAGCTGACCTACTAATATAACACTAGAAATGTAACTCAATATCTAGGGATTAATAAGGGGTTTTATGCTTAATGCACCCCTCCCATTTAAACTTGTGTTTTCCTCAACACTTGAGTAAATATGGGTATTTATGCATGAAAAATAATCATTAATGTCACTTGTTCCTTCATTGGGTTCTTCCATTTAAAAATGCACTCAATAATTGCTCGATTTCATAACTACTTAATCTTTGTTTCAAGGAATGTTTCTCATTCTAGTATGATATTACCTTCTACAATAATATTTGGTAAAATCTTTGGAATAGGATATTATAACTAATTACCTTATTTAATCAACATGGAAGTTTGGATTGACACATGAAGATAGAGGCAACTACAATTTGTATGTCATAGTTCCTATCCTTTGCAACACCTATAGGGGACATAATACTTAAGCATTGATTTATTGACCTTATTTTATTACTTGAGGGACATGTATTTATATGGTTGTACCCTCCAAAGTATTGAATACCCCACTTCAAATTCCCTTTCACTGTGATGTTGATGTGCTTGTTGTTTCATCCTATTCTATGCTATAACCAAGTCGTCCTTCAATAGTTTGAGAACCTCTTGTTGGTGTCATATGTGGTCCTCCGCTGCTTGAAAAAAATGTATTCTCTTTCAAGGATTTTTAGACATTGTAATACTTTTGGATTATAATTAAAAGTAATTAGGTGAGGTAATGGTCCAACGAATAGTAGGTTGGGAAAACTGACTGCCCACATGTAGATGATTGCCTCTTCATGTAATCAATTTGTTTCATTTCTTAATGAATTGTTATTGGATCTTTTTGCACAATCCTCAGTCTAATTGGGGAGGCGTGATAGATGAAGGACAATAACCATAAAGTGCCATGAATGGGGACATCTTTGAATAAGTATGAAAGGATGTGTTGTACTACCATTCTAGTAAGGGAAAACCACTTGATCCATTGTATCTGTTTATAAGATGTAAAACAACATAAATATATTTTTAAATATTTATTCACAATCTCACTTTTCCCATAAAATTGAAGATGGTAATATGAGCTGTGAGCATATTGAATATCCAAACAAGAAAATAATTAAGTCCAAAAATTTATAGTAAAAATTGGATCTCTATCACTTACAATAATATTTGAGATTCCATGTAGCTTTTGAACTGTTTCCATGTAGTTGCCACTATACATTCTTGAAAAGAATGGAAAGAAAACAAACATGGGCATAGTTTCTCAATCGATCTACATAATGACATTGTTTCCTTCAAATTTGGGTAAACCTATAATAAAATCCATTGAAACTTCTTCCCGATATTGACTATGTATAGCTAATGGTTGTAGAAGACTTGGGGTCTTGTTTGTCTCCCATTTTGTTAGCAAACTATACAATCAACCAAAACATTGAACATTAGTTTTTAGACCTTCCAAGAAAAATCCTTCTTAATACAATGGTAAGTTTTCAACAACCTTGAATGTTCTCATATAGGATATATGTGTAATTCCAAAAATATATTTTGTTTCAGATGTGATTTTATACATAAATATAAGCAATCTTGATACCACAATAGATTATTCTTCCACATAAATTTATTTGATGCATGTGGGTCTTCTTATAGTTGTTTAATGATCTTTCATACCTTTCGATCTTTGATTCCATTCTTCCCTTGTTTCTTGCACCACATTAGATTACATAATAGAAATAGCACAAAGTAAACCCTCTATTTATTCTTCTTTCCTTAAAAGTACATTTTCCACCATATTATGTTTTCCTCTTTTATAAATAATTTCAAAGTCATAACCTAGCATCTTTGTAATCTATTTTTGCTGCTCTTCTAAAGACAATGATTTCTCCAAGAAATACTACAAACTATCATGATTTATTTATTTATTATTATTATTATTACTACTACTACTTTGAAGTGTCTTCCTATTAGGTAAGGGTGCCATTTTTGTTGGAAAATGGAAAGTGGTAGTTATTATGCTTATTTTCCTTAACATTGATATTTGCTTGTGAATCTTATTTATCTTCTTTATGTCCTTTAGTTAGATATTTTCATCAAACAATATCAAGAATAGTAATAGAAATAATAGAGGACACAAATATTAAGCTCTCAGTCAGGGAAAATCCCCTCCATGGGGAAAACTCGGAAACTCCTCTTCTTAGAATCTGCTTCAAATGAGATACAAAGATCCAATCCCTAGACCAAGTCCTTCTCCTAGTACCAAGTCAGCCCTTCTTCAAGTCCTTCCTTAATTAAGCAACAAATCGCTGCAAACTATAGCTTCAACCTTCCAACTTCGATATTGCTACTGAGCCTGCAACATCGACCTACAATTTTTGTCTTGCAACTTCCAAGGAAACCCTAGACCAACCTCCTCTTGATATATTCCTAAAGAACTACAAATAGTCCTAAGGTCAACGAGGTCTAGATAGAGTATCCTTATTTCCATCTACAAGATGTTGCACGTCGTCCTACTGCAACTTGGTCCTGCAATTCCAGCCTCTTCCTATAGCCCATAAACCCTATAATTTCACACGTGTGAGAGAGATAGAGCCCAAAAACAAGAAACTTCTTCCTTCTTCCTTCTCTAAGACCTTCACTCTTATTTTTTGCTTCTCCTAGCTTCAGATCAAACTCTTTGTTGATAGATCAAATTTGTGTAGTGAGTGTGTCCAAATGAGGTTGAACTGATTCTTTATATAACCTTCTCAAGGGGTCGAATTCCCTCCTTTATCCTAACTTGATGTTCCCAGGGTTGACTTCTACTTTTGGAGTTTTCTGGACTTTCTAGACTTAAAATAATTCTTTTTACAATTATTTTTTTCTCGGAAGGTTCTTATAAACTGTGATATTCCCACTTAGCAATATTGCTAAGGGAAATATCAATATTGCTCAATTTTGTTTGATTTAATGTTTTCACTTAGGAGATGTGGGTTCAAAGGTCCCACATGAATTTTGCGATTAAGTGGAGGCCCAAACATTATGAAGGAAGGGAAATATTGCGGCTCTAGTGGAGCATGGGGGCCACCCCATGGAGAATTATAGTCCACATGTGGAAGACACTCTCATTGGAGAGAATTTGGTGGGGAAAGTTGAGCTGGGCCCACATGGGCATCTTGGAGGCTCTTTGATAAGTAGAGCAAGAGGCACTCATTTTGGGAATTCACTCATGTATTTAGAAACTTGTCTTTGACATAACATGCTTGAGCAGAAGCTAAGTCTGTAAGTGTTATTTAGCACATGAGTGTCCCCGAGCGGAGATCTCAACAGTTGCTTCGGTGGACTTCGAGTGCTAGCCCAAGGAGGGAGTTCCATCCTTCTCTGATTGTTCCAGTAGTGGGAGTGCGAGTTTTTGTGGAGGAGACATTAAAAAAAATGTGTTAGAAAATTATATATTATAGAGCAATGGAACACATAAAAATTTTGTATAAATATAAGCACATAAAACACATAAAACAAGAGAGACGTAGATATACGTGGTTCACCCAATTTGGGCTACATCCACAAAGAAACAACCAGTCCTTCCTTTTATATTATCCAGCAAAAATGAAGAGATACAACCTACAACAGATCCACTGTAATTCCCTCTTTTCTCTCACACAATCTCCTCTCTCTTTCATGCTCAGAATACACATTTGTATAGCCACAATACAATTCCCTCATATATAGTGAGGGGTTGCCTTCTAAGGCAAAAAAAAACCCTAAATTAAACATAACTTCTACCATCAAATTTTTGCCCCCTGGACCCCCATGGTGGCACACAAAAACGAGCAGCATTTCCACCACATTACGAAATGGGGTCCAATATGGTGATACCTATGAATAAATAAGATAACCAGGCTCCACACCCAACACAACACATAGACTATGTAGTGCTTGGAGGATACACACTTGGGAGTTGAGGAGTGAAGGGAGTTTGGGCCTAAAAATTGAAGTGGAGTCCGAGGAAGTGTTTTGGGGTATTTTCCAACATTTTGGTGAAGCCAAAAACACAACATTTTCTACAGGTTACATCTTCTACTTGTGGAGAAGGGTCAAGTGTTTGGGGTCAATTGTGGAGCGTCAAAATTAGGACAAACCCTTTCTGGGTTTTTTTTGGGTTTTTGACAAGGACCTCAAAACTAATTTGGCCAAATTTTTTGGGCAGATTTGAGGGGTCAAATAGGGGTCCCAATTCAGCTAGCAGCTATAGGAGCTAGGGAAAATTTGGGCCAAAATTTTGAGGTCAACATTTGGCCAATTCCTTCATTGGTTTTTGTGGGTTATTGGTGGATAGGTCGGGCTTTATTTCCCAGAATTTTCTGATCACCAAAGGAGGGCCCTATTTGCAGCCAACAATGAAGTTTTCACTAAGACAACATAGGGTTTGTTGGGGACAACCATATTTCATGCTAGAGTAGCTGATTTGATCACCTGGATATCGTTAGCTTTCCCTGAGAAAGCCCAGGTGCATGCTTTTTAATTTTACCTTGTACCCAAATAAAATGGCTCAGCATAGCGCAATTTATGGAGATTTCTAGTTGTTTGATGTGTTGTAAATTTTTGTATATGTTTTTACCATGTTTCTTTTGTTTATCATTGTAAATTTCATTAGGAATATTACAATGGTATCAGAGCGCGATTTCGTCCAGATATGGGTCTAAATCGCACAAATGCTCAAGTGCTATCGTGGACTAGAATTCTAGAGGCTAAAACACTAGTCCCACTTATTCTCCAGATTGAAATTATGCCTAAAAATGTCTCAGCAGGAAAAATTTGAAACTTTTACTACGAGCATCAAGAGACTAGTGGGGTTTCTTGAAGATTGGTTGTTAGCAAGATGAAATAGTAGTTGTCGACCCACAGATGAATAAAATAAGAGGATCATGATTATTGAATGAAACACTAGTAGTATACTACAGAGACGAAGATGGGGGGTAGAGGTAGTGACAAGAAGAGAGAGAACATACCCTTGGAGGAGGGATTTCATCTAGATACGTCTAGTTATGCATGAGGCTAATGGCACGCAGGAGGAGAACGAGGATACACCTAGTGTGATGTAGGAGTAACCCCTGTTGGAGTTTCCTTTGGCAACCCCAGTAGATAGATTGGAGGAGGCAATTTAGCACACATCCATTGATGAGATATCTCAGTCTATGACAGAGATTCAAAATGATAGCCACCTACAATTGATTGATGAACATGTCTCGCATGTTGGGTTGTCTATGGAGGAGCAATTGGAGGCTCATGTCAAGCCCATGATGGAGGAGGATGTGCAACCATCCTTTGTGATAGTCATTGATGAGGAGCAGTTTAGAGACCACACATTGGGATTCTAGCATAGTTCCCTTCAAAGGTGCACTGATAGGATTGACAACGTTATCAACCCACCACTACAGATTGGATTGAGAGAGGTGGAGTTGTCTAGACATACAAGAGGGAATGACTAGGTTAGTAGCAATATTGGGTCACCTTTTCCCATCAGAGAGAGGGAGACAAAGCTACCTAGTCAGATCTTATCTGTTTACCTAGATAGCAGGATGAGATGATCAAAGTTGCAAAAGGTGCAACATCTGCATGTTGGGGTTGTTCTATGTGTTGGATTTCATGCATTCGATCCCTCTCTTAGGGTTGGATGGTGAGAGATTCTGAGTTGGTACCTGATGGATTGTAATGGACTTATGGAGATGGTCATAGTATGGAGTAAAGTTGAGTGGGAACTCTTAGACACTGAGGGCACTGAAGGCCCAGGTTGGCATTGGGATCTAGGTGGAGCTCCCTATCTGATATCAGACATGCGGGATGGCTATGACATTAATGAGGTAGTCAACCCAGTGACTGAGCAAATACATTCCATAGGGGAATTCTAGTTGACATTAGCGAACATTCGATTTGTGAGTAGGATCCATGGATTGTATTGGCATGTTGCTAGTGCATGAAGTCGCAAGATGATTAGCATTCTCTGGAAGGAGTTGGTGGGAGGAGGTGGCATAGGTAGGCCACCAGACAATGCATTATATGGAGACCATGTTCTCCCATTGGGGTATTGGGAATAGGAGTCATTGAGGATCGATACAATACTTTTATCCCCTCTAGCAGGTTTGGAGTTAGGTTGCTCAAGATTACTAGGGCAGATGAGAAGGTGTATATCACTTTGTGGTAGGTGTACTAGCAACATCGTGGTTGCATGGGCATAGATGGGATTCCCTATGGTAAATGGGGGCATGGGATTTAGCGTTGGTATCCAGGGGTGCATGAAGTTGTGGCACAAAGTTCAGTGATATGTAGAGGAGTGTAGGGGTATTTACTTGTGTGCAGCTAAGCAAGATGATGTAAAACAGGTTGTTAGAGTGTTGCCGTTAGAGAGATATCCTGATGAGAGCATCAGGCACACCATTTGATTTGGCACACTCATATTTGGAGAGCGAGTTGATAATAGGGTTGACCATGAGCTTCAATTTATCACTCTCCAACTTTGCACACTAACACAAGGGACTTGGATATCATATCTTGATGCTCTCATAACAGGAAATAAGACCCATGAGGTTCATGCGAGATAGTTGGACGGGATATAGTGCATTGTGAGAGAGGCTTTCCAATTGTGGCATATGGTCAGGATGTGAGTTGGTGGATGCAAGCTTGGGGGTAGTTTGATCTCTTGCAGAGGTATCACTTGCACCACCCTTGAGCCCACCCTCAGGGTGATACGTGATCCCCTTTTAGTGAGACATTCTGAGGTGTCTCTAGAGCATCTACAACAGTTGGTGGACCTTGCTTACAGATGAATATTTAGACTCCAGGCAACATTGGGGAGAACTTTTAGGAGGTAAGATGATAGATCCCATTGTGTGGTATGGTCGGCGCAGGTTTATGATGCACCAGATTTATTCGTGATGTATGGATTTCATATATTGATTGCACGCATGGACCTGAGACATGGTGCAGGTTGGTTCTATCAGCTGTCAAGACTATGTCGAAGTTGTGCTAGCTGTGGGATTCATGGGTTTGGTTGGTCGATTGGACACTCTACTTTGTGGTGAGTGGGATCAGGATGGGGGATGAGCCAACGCACCCTTGGTTTGACATGTGGGGGATTGTTGAGGCCTTTATCGCATGACAAGATTTGTTTTTCTTGGTGTTGTTACGAATCAAGGTGAGTGTTGGATGGGTAGAAGGTGACATCATGGAGGTGCTTGGTCCAGATGCGTTGGGACTCCATAGATGTTTTTCCATCAAGTCCCAGGAGAGGTGAATACAAATTGAGCATGAGGGGAAGACTGTATGATCAGAGTTGCACAACGACATCATAGTGGCACCCTTTTTAGACTAGTGTGGGATCTAGACATCATAGCAATTGGAAGTACAACTACCCTTGGGGATGAGTTGATTTCTACATGAGAAGATCATTTAGATCTTCCATTGGGATTTGGTGACTCGCTGATGGAATGGGGGACTTCATTATCATGGCAAGTGGGCCAATAGGATGATATCAGGAGAAGCTCACGTGCGCAAGACACTATCTCTATAGGGATTGGGTGGTATCTTAAAGAGGATACTCCTGGAGTGCATGGGATGGCCCACATGGTAAGATAACTTCAAGAGGAGTTGGGCATAGTGCCACATTATCATGAACCCCTATTCATTGATTGTATATAGGGGACTTTTGATAATTATACCAGATAGGATAGTGAGTGGAGCAAGGGGAGCTTCAGGTGGGCTAGGATGGATTACGGTCCTAGTATTGAGGGATCCTTTCATGTCAGGACAGTGCAGAGGTCAGGGATGAATCAATGGTGCATCTGGGACCCTGACACATTTTTGTAGTGACAATGGGGAGCAACAACTAGAGAGAGAATTGTTAGGAAGTTGATTGAGGACAAGTGACATTTTGGTGGGGAGGATTGTGATATTACCACTTGGCAATATTGCTAAGGGAAATATCAATCTTGCACAATTTTGTCTTATTTCATGTTTTCACTTAGGATGTGTGGGTTCAAATGTCCCACATGAATTTTGGGATTAAGTGGGGGCCCAAACATTAGGAAGGAAGGGAAATATTGTGGCTCTAGTGGAGCATGGGGGCCACCCCATGGAGAATTACGACCCACATATGGAAGAAAATCTCATTGGGGCAAAGTTGGTGGGGAAGGTCGAGTTAGGTCCACATGGGAATCTTGGAGGCTCTTTGATAAATAGATAAAGAGGCACTCATTTTAGGCATTCAGTCATCTATTCAGAAACTTGTCTTTGACATAACATGCTTGAGTAGAAGCCAATTCTGCAAGTTTTGTTTAGCACATGAGTGTCTTCGAGTAGAGATCTCAACCCTTGCTTCGATGGACTTCAAGTGCCAAACCAAGGAGGGAGTTCTATCCTTCTCTGATTGTTCCAGAAGTGGGAGTGCAGGTTTGTGTGGCTGAGACATTAGCAGTAGCACACAAACTGCGTAGTGCTTGGAGGAGACACACTTGGGAGTTGATGAGTGAAGGGAGTTTGGGCCTAAAAATTGAGGTGGCATCCAGGGAAGTGTTTTGGGGCATTTTCCAGCATTTTGGCGGAGCAGAAAACACAACATTTTCTACAGGTTACATCTTTTGCTTGTGGAGGAGGGCCAAGCATTTGGGGTCAATTTGGAGCGTCAAAACTAGGAAAAACCCTTTCTGGGGTTTTCTAGGTTTTTGAGAAGGACCTCATAAATAATTTGGAAAAATTTCCTGGGAAGATTTGAGGGGTCAAAAAAGGTTCCCAATTCAGCGAAAAACTAGAGGAGCTAAGGGAAATTTGGGCCGAAATTCCGAGGCCAACATTTGGCCAATTCCTTCGTGGGTGTTTGTGGGTTATTGGTGGATAGGCCGAGGTTAATTTCCAAGAATTTTTTGATCACTCGAGGAGGCCCTAGTGACTATTATTTGCAACTAGCAGTGTAGTTTTCACTAAGATAGTGCAAGGTTTGTTGGGGACAACTATATTGCATGCTAGAGCAGTTGGTTTCATCACCTGGATATTTTTAGCTTGCCTTAGGAATGCCTAGGTGCTTGCTTTCTAATTTTACCTTGTACCCAACAAGTATTTAATAAAATGGCTCAACACAACACAATTTATGGAGATTTCTGGTTATTTGATGTGTTGTAAATTTGTGTATATGTTTTTACCATGCTTTCTTTGTTTATCATTGTAAATTTCCATTAGGAATATTACAAAACATGATGTTGACTCCTTTGACTCATGGCAATAAATCCTAAGACCTAACAAACCCTAGAAGCACAAAGAACACACTTTTGCCTAGAAGACCATCAATAATGAGCATGAAACTCATGCTTTGATAATAAAAATATTTTCTTTTCTTTTCTTTTTTGTTACATAGGATACATATTGAAATGAGTACAACGAAAATTATGAAGACCAAAACTAGATACATTTCTCAACAATTTTTAACTACATTTAGTATGGAAAACATTTTATTTTCATAAATTGGTTTGAGCAAGTTCTTTCCTTTAATTTGTCTACTTTCAAAGGCAAGGGGCCTTATTTCTTACTTTAAAATTGCACCAATGCCATGGATTGCGGCATCACACTGCATAACAAAAGGTTTTGTGAAGTCAGGTGTGGTTAGGACATGATTTGTATACAGTCTCATTAAGTTTTTTAAAGGTCTTGTTTGCTTAAGTCCAAGAGAATGCTTCCTTTAATAATGTTATCAGAGGTGCTTCTATTTAACCATAATTAACAATAAACATGTGGTAATAACTTGTCAATCCTAAGAATCCTCTAATATTCTTCAAGGTTTTGGGGGCTGGTCATTCAATCATAGCTTTAGTTTTGTTAAGGTCCACTTTGACACCTTCATAAGTTGTGATATGACCCAAGTATTCCACTTCTGGAACTCAAAGGCTCACTTGGAAGAATTTTCCTATAGTTGTTGCTCTTCCAATAGTTTTAATACCTTGTCAACATGTTGAACATGTTCTTCCCAAGATTTTCTATAGATTAGTATGACATAAAAAACTACTAATACAAATTTTCTAAGGAAGGGTTTGAAAATAGAATTCCTCAAGCTTTGAAATGTTGAAGGTACATTAGTTAATCCAAATGGAATAACCAATAAATCATAATTATTTTCATGTATTTAGAAGGCTATTTTGGGAATATACTTGCGTCATTCTAATTCGATGATATCCATAATAGAGATATTAATTAAGAAAATTGCCCCAAGCATTTTGTCTAATATTTCATCAATGAAAATAATATGAAACTTGTCTTTGATGGTCACTTTGTTGAGTTTTTCTATTGTAATCACTCCATCCCATCCCACATTTACCTGCTTTTACAAGCTCATAAGGTAAACATGAGTTGAGATTTACTATGATGTGAGCCAACATCCAAGTTCCAGTTATCAAAATGGGGTTTAATAACCAGAAACTTACTAAAACCTCTTAAGGACACCAGATCACCTAGGTGTCAGATAACAACCATTGGTGATCAACACCTAAGCTCAAACTTATTTTTAATTGAGCTCACAACCCAAAAACATGCATAAGTTGTTGTGAGTGAGGTTGGAAAGATCAAACCACACCCACAAACCTCCCTCCATGTGGTTGCAGCCAAGATTTCCCAGTTCCATGCAAGTGGCTGCGAAGTTAGTACCACTTTTTTAGGGCTAGGCTATAGGCCATTGCCCAGAACAACCCCGAACTTTTAGGAATCAATTCTAATGTGATGAAAGTCTACATGATAAGTACTAAGGTTAGATATTTCTCACAAGTTTTCAAACACATGATGACATTTTTTCAAACACATGGTAAACATAGTAACTACAATTCATGAATGAATATCTATTCAATGTCTCCTTAACTTCATCAAGGAGTCATCAAGAAGGCTCAATTCCCTCTCAAACTGGATACAACAACACTTGTTAGCCTATGCATTCATTCAAACATTTATGAACTTATCAAATCATAAGCAATATTCATAACAAAAACTCATCATCTAATGAAACCTATAATCAACATATAACCAAAATGAATCCATCTCAAATTGGTCATAAAATTAACACAATAACCAATACATGTGCTCATTTATCACAATAAGGAAATAACTCATATTAACATATGCAAATGCTAATCAAGTCAGGGACTTCCATGAACCACTCAACCATAGATTGGACTAAACCAAATATCTCTTTTAGCCAATCACCCCTATTCCATATTCCAAGCAAGAATGTGGGATCATATGGGTTAAACCAAAATAGAACCAACTAGGGATTCCATAGGTCAAAGAACCTCAACCCTCAACCACAATGATTTCACCTAAATTAGTGTAGAAATCACTAACATCAAACAAGCTTGAATGCCTCTAACTTTCTTCACCATACCTAGAGGAATTTTCCTGTCTCCACCCATCCATCAAGAGTTCTAGGAGAAATCTCATCTCCACCCTTTACCCTTGGGAATTCCCTAAGACCACCTCACCAAGATCCAAAGTCTATAAAAAATTTAAAGCTTAAATAAAAACAAGGCACCCACAACACCATGGCTATCCACGAAATTGCAAGGAAAGGCTGAAACCACTATCATTCCAGGAAAATCCCATGCCAATGACAACAAAACAACCAAATAATCAAATGCATGTACCATGCATCCAAATCTTAGCAATGAAATCACACATGCAACCTATTACCTGCAATGTTCTCTTGTTGTAGCTACTTTTCCAACCTTTTCCTTTTGCTCTCTTGCTTTCCTTTACTTTCTTTCTTTTCCAAGTTCTTCCTCTCTCTTCTCTTAGAGATTTCTTTCTTAAAGTGATCAAAGCTAGGACTGACAAAAGTTGTAAATTGTTTCTGCGATGCCTCTTTATCAATGATTTCTAGTCTCTTCTTTTCCTTTTTCTTTTGTTTTCCTCTAATTTCTCTTACATGCATATTTGTGTCTCTTCATCTTCCTTTTCTCCTATTTTCCTTTATTTCTTTTATTAAATTGTCATTTATTCCCTCTTTTCCTTTGCCAATGCCTTTTCCAATTTCCATAGCCATTAATAAACCATAGGTGATGTACATTATGACGTTTTTCCCTCCATTCAGCTTGGAATATGTGTCCCATGACCTTGATTTAATTTATTTACATAAAAAATCAACCCTAGGTTGTTACAAACCCCTCCCCCTTGGGGGAACATTGTCCTTGATGTTCTATGAAACTTATGACTAGCAAAACATACTACCTATGGATATTTATAACACAACTTGATGCAATATTTACAATGAAAAATGTATATATATATATATATATATCGAAACTCATTGTATATATTTATATATGCAATGAAAACTGTTGGAAACCATGACAAACATGCCACTTATTAGAGATTTTATAAGCATAGATTGATGTGGTATTTACAATCACACACACACACACATATCAAAACTCATTTGCTTCAAGCAAAAAATAAATAAGCTTCTAATGTGTGCATTTGGTTAGCCATCTCCCATGTAGTGTCATTGGGCCCAGAGTGCTTCCAATGCACTTTAACCTACTCTATTTCTTTGTTTCAGCGCATGAGCTATTTCTGTTGCAATATGCATTGTGGCTCTAGCTGGAACTCTCCCTCTAGTTCCACTTGCAATACAGACCAAACAATCACACATATCTCTTAAGCAATGAAACATGGAAAACATCACAAACTTTCAGTGTTGGTGGTAGTGCAAGTCTGTAGGCCATCGGTCCAATCCTTTCAAGGATCTCAAAAGTCCCACAATACCAAAGTGGTAGCTTGGCACATGATCCAATCCTCAAGGAGCTCCTCTTAGGCTTGATGATCACATCGCTCCCCAACCTGAAACTCCTTGAATGATCTCTTCTGATCTGCATAACGCTTCTGCCTATCTTGTGATATGTTTAAAATCCTTCTAATAACCTTCATCTCCTACTCCATCTCAGCCAACATATCTAGTCCAATCAACACCCTATTTACTGGATCACTCCAACCGATAGGAGTACTACAACTCCTCTCATAGAGACCCTAAAATGGAATCATCTTCAAGGATTATATATACCCATTATTATAAGAAAAATCCACCAATGGAAGATACTCCTCACACTTCCTTTGTTGATGCATGACATACATCCTCAACATATTCTCAAGAATCCTATTAACCCTCTCTATTTGTCCATCTGTCTGCAGATGATAAGTTGTACTGAAATCTAACTCTATCCCCAAGCCTAAAAAAAACTCCTTGCAAAACTTGAAAGTGAACTTAGCATCTCTATTTGATACAATCATCTTGGGAACCCCATGTAGCCTCATTATCTCCCTGATGAAGATATGAGCTACCTCACTAGCTAAATTAGTCGAATTCACTGCAATGAAGTGAGACACCTTGCTCAACTTGTCATCCAAAACCATGATGGAATCATGCTTCCTCAATGTCCTAGGAAACCATGTAATGAAGTCCATGGAAATTACCTCCCATTTCCATTCTGCAATCATAATAGGCTGCAATAGACCATCTGAATGCTTGCATTCAAATTTTACTTGTTAACAATCCAAGCACCTTACAATAAACTCAACCACCTCTTTCTTCAAGTTTGGCCAATAATAGAACTTCTTGATAGTTTTCAAAGTCATATGGTATCCTGGGCGGCCTAAATATGGCTTGACATGAAACTCCTTCAATATAATCTTCTTCCACTCACTACTATCTGGCACATAAATCCTTCTCTTGAATTTGACCAGGCCATTTGTCGTGAGGTGATACTCCTCATCCCTATCACCTTCACCTTGCGGATGTAATCTCTACTTCAGTTGCTGATACCTCTCATCATGTTTCCATACATGTAAGATCCTCTCCTACAAATATGTCCCATAAGAGCTCATAATTGTAATATTATTCACCTACACTCTCCTACTGAGAGCATCTAGAACACTGTTCTATTTACCCTTGATGTACCTAATCTCAAAATGAAACTCACTAAGGGTAGCCAACCATCTAGCTTTCTTGGCATTTAGATTGGGTTAGTCAAACAAGTACCTCATTCCATTGTGTTCGATCATCAAGATGAACCTGCTTCCAATAAGATAATGTCTCCACATCTTCAATGCATGAATGATAGCTTCCAACTCAAGATCATGAATCACATAGTTTTTCTCGTGCTCATTCAACTTCCTTTATTCATAAGAAACCACCTGCCCTTCCTGCATCAAGACTCCACAAAATCCTTCCTTGCAAGCATTTGTATAAACCACAAAATCCTTATCAAGATCTACAATCTTCAAAACTAGAGCATTTGTAATAAACTGCTTCAACTACTCAAAACTAGTTGCACACTTTTCAGTCCTTTCAAACCTCTCCCCTTTCCTATGTAAATGTGTAATATGATATCAAATCTTAGAGAAGTTCCTGATGAACCTCCTGTAATAACCTACTAGTCACATGAATGATCCGAACTCATCCACATTCCTCGGAGCTGGCCACTCCATGATAGCCTTAATCTTTTCCAGATCCACTACTATCCCTTCCTTGGAAACAACATGTCCCAAGTAATGAATATGAATTTGAAATAAATTTCACTTACTATTCTTGGCATACAACTTATGTTCTCTCAACACTCTCAATATTGTGGTTAGGTGCTCTGCATTCTCCTCCACATTCCTTTAATGTACTAATATATCATCAACAAAGACTACCAAAAACTTATCCAAATAAGGGAAAAACTTGTTTTTCATCAACCACATGAAGGTGGCTAGAGAATTAGTAAGACCAAAAGGAACCACCACAAATTCATAGTTCCCATACCTTGTACAAAATGAAATGTTGTAGATGTCTTCTTACTTGATGCACACCCAATGATATCATGATCTCAGATCAATCTTCGAAAACACTATAGCTCCCTTCAATTGATCAAACAAATCATCAATCCAAGATAATGGATACTTGTTCTTGATAGTCACCTTGTTCGACTGTCTGTAATCAATGCATAATATGAGAGTACCATACCTCTTCCTTACAAACAACATGGGTGCACCCCAAGGAAATACACTTGGACTTGTGTATTCCTTATCAAGTATTTCTTTAAGCTGAAACTTCAGTTCCACCCAATTCTGAGTGCTCATCCTATATGGTGCCTTAGATGCTGGTGTTGCCCTTGGTACCAAATCGATAGAGAAATCCACCTCTCTATGAGGAGACAACTCTGGAATATTTGCAGGAAACACATCCTGAAACTACTTCAAGACAAGATACCTCTTTAGGACTTCATCATCGACATCCTTACCTTTGTCACTATAAACATGCACTGCAAACAATAAATATCCTTTCTTGCAACAACGCTTGGCTTGCATAGCTGTAATTATCCTCACTGATGTAGGATTCTTCTTTCCCTGAAAGAATCTCCTTTCTCTATCATCATTTAGACACTTAGTGGACTTGTCATAGTGGTCTATCTTGGTCCTGTGAATGAACAACCAATCCATTCCCAAAAGCATGTTATATTATCCCAAAGGGAGCACATTTAGATGTGTTGATGTAGGCATGCCATTAATCTCAAATGCACAAGATCACACCCAATGATGAACTCTTCTCTTGGTCCCTATATCCAACTGCACCAACTAATATTATTCATGCACTTCTTTACTTAAGCGACATTGATCCACCAAGTCAAGACTAATATAGCTATAATTCAATCCAGGATCAATCAGAATAGAAACAATCTGATCATAAAGTTTGCCTTCCATCTTGATAATAGATGCCTGATGATATGCCTGCCTACTATCCACTGCTGCATAAATCTAGGGAATATTATGGCCTACATATCCAACTACCTACGCCTCTTGAGCACTGTAAATATGAGGCCTACCACCTTGATGTGATGGATAATCCTCCTATGATACTCTCCACCACAAGTACAACACCTCAAAGGTTTTCTATCATCACCTTTATTCTGCTACTCCTCAGGCTGAGACCCATGTCCTTTCTCAACTGAATTGAACTTCTTATGAGGCCCCACATTTTCTTGGTCACCTACATTCTAAGATCTTACTCGCTTCTTAGGCCATTTAGCTTTATCCTTCTCATTACCTTTATAATCATGCTTAAACTCATGCTTGCGCTTTGACTTCTCATAACAATGCTTCAATTTTCTGATGACTTCCTCTAATGACCGAGGCTCATCATACTTAATATAATCTTTGAATGCTAATGGAAATCCATTGATGAACCTGTGGAATTTTGTCTTCTCATCCTTAAGATAAGGAACATACCTCAACAAATCTAGAAATTTAGTCTTGTACTCTTCATCTGTCATGAAACCGATCTTGAGCTCATATAATTCCTTGGCCTTTCCATCATAATATCTCTCAGACATGTAATTTTTCCTGAAGATTCTTTCAAACTCATTACAGATCAGTTACTCTTCTCTAATGCCTCTGACATGCTTAACATCTTCCCACTAGATATATCATTTTCCCTTAAGATTGAAGGTAGATATATTGGTTTTCATGTTCTCTAAATAATCATGCAATCTAAAGAATTTCTTCATCCCAAGTAGCCATGCTTTTGCATCCTCTAATTTCTTCACTTCCCCATCAAATGTAGGAGGCTTGAATTTCTTGAAATCATTTGGAAAGTGCCCCCTCTCACTCCTCCTATAAGGATGTTGGTAGTAATGGTGATATCTCTGGGAGTCAGAGCTAGAATAAAGTCCATGAGTACTAACCCTCCTGTTAGGTGTATCCAATGATCTACCACCTCTCGTTGTATCATCTCTATCCATCCTGTACCCCTTCTGAGACCTAATTCCATATGCACCATTAGTCTTTCCTTCTTATCCATGAATGATCCCCAACAATCCCTACTTTTGTAAATCTAAAAGGCTCTAAAGAATCATTGCATTAACCACGACTTTCTTTTTATGAGCTTTGGAAATATTTTCTTGTGCCTCAATCAACCTCTCATTGTTTGCCTTGCAACTCACAATTTTTTCCTTCAATCTTATCAATGTGTTTGTCAAACTAGGAGAATGTCCCTCTCCTTGCTGCTAAAATGGTCTCTCCCATCCTACCAGTGTCTCTTCAGGCCTATATAGAGAGTCATATATACACATGAGAACATTTTTTCAAACAAATGGTAAAAGTAGTAACTACAAGTAATGAATTTATATTTTTTCAATGTATCCTTAACTTCATCAAGAAGGCTCAATGCCCTCCCAAACTAGCTACAAAAACACGTGTTAGCCCATGCATTCATTTAACCATTCATGAACTTATTGAATCATAAGTAAGATTCATAATAAGAGCACATTATCTAACCAGACCTATAATCAACATATAACCAGAATAATGTTGGGTTGTGTTATATTCTTTCCACGACTAGCCCATGTAGTTAATCAGGGGTTAGAAGGGGGGGTCACAGGGGGTTTGAGGCATACCCGTAACCCCACTTTATGGGGTCCAGGGCAGCGCCCCGGAAAATTTTGGTTTTGGACCCTATGTTAGGATGGGCGGACCCACCTATGGTTTTGTGCATGATTTTCGCACATG
>APFE030625698.1:0-10387 GCA_000404065.3 Pinus taeda | reverse complement strand
AATTCGAAATAAGACTTTCATAGAAGGAAACAAGCTAACAGTTATGACTTCAAGAAACCATAAATAAATTAACAGTATAACTGTGATTAAGGTCGTAAAATGTCCACGGCTTCCATACAAATGTCCACGGCTTCCATACAACACTGTAGCCCAAGTCAATTTAAATAATAGCGAATGCAACTTGTGTGTAAAATTCAGAATAAGATTTTCATAGAAGGAAACAAGATAACAGTTATGACTTCAAGAAACCATAAATAAATTAACAGTATAACTGTGATTAAGGTCGTAAAATGTCCACGGCTTCCATACAAAGTCCATACAAATGTCCACGGCTTCCATACAACACTGTAGCCCAGAGAGCAACCTGAGTAGCAAGTCTGCGAAGAAGCTTCGTAAGGGTTTAGTGAGGCTTTAGAAGAGCCTTCCCCTCCGAGCAGTCGAATATAAAACAAACAATAGCACGAAGCAGAGCACTCAGAACTCTATGAAAGAAAAGAGAAACCCTCATATGCCAAATGAAAAAGATAAAATAGTAGGGACAATAAAAATGCAGCGTTTTTATCTATAAAGAAAACACAGTAACAAGGCAATTGAGAGCAGCTACAGAGAGTTTCGAAAGTTGGTCTGGGCTCATTTCCGCGATGTTCCATTTTCCCTTTGTCTTTCTACTCGGGGCCGGCTATGCAAGTCAGGGGAGAGCAGCTACAGAGCGTTTTGAGGGCTAAAACAGGCTAAAACATGCTAAAACAGCCAAAACAGATAGAATGCCATAGAATGCCTAAAACCCTAAACCCTAAAACAGCAAAAATGCCATAGAATGCCTAAAACCCTAAACCCTCAAAAAATTGCTCAAAATACTGCCATAAAATGCCATAGAAAGTTCACAAAATATCCTGTTAGAGATGCTTGTGTTGAAAAACACAGAGTAAAGTTGGTAGGATTAAAAATCCTACCGGTTACAGGCCATGGATGGTCGCCGACCTCCCCCACCTTCCCCACAGCTCGCCAGACCTTCTCCACACCTGCAACGTCCTTTTCCACACCTGCAACACCTGCAACAAGAAGAAAAAAGCCATTAGAAGCCATTAGAGATCACAAAAACAACAAAAACAGCAGAGCTAAACCCTAAAAATGCTATGTTACGTCAAGCTCAGTAGAATGGCGACTGACTCCTCCCCAAACAACAAAATCGCCGAATAAGACCACCACCAGAGAAATGCTAAACAACCGGCATTCCATGTTAAACAACTTGCATTCCAGAACGACCACGAAATCCAGGCGGAAAAGCACAAGAAAAGCAGAACCGCTGTCCCAGCCAGAAACCCAGAAACTCCATCAAACCTTCGCACCAGCACACGAATAAACGACTCTGCGCGCAACAATACAAACCCTGTCAACCGAACACAGCATTCCCCCAACACACGTTCTAACCACCATGCGCGCAGGTTACAGGGCCGTCCCGCGCCATCTTTGGCGGGTGGGTTCGCCCAACTACCGGCCCCGAGCAGAAAGACAAAGGGAAAATGGAACATCGTCGAAATGAGCCCAGACCAACCATGTAAAAGGCGCGAAGTTCGTGTTTTAATGTTGGAGGTGATAGCCCACACGGCCAGCTCCACGGTGGACAGGTGTCGTACCGGAGCCATGTGGGTTGACGCATGGTATTACGACGTGGCGGGGAGGGCGCACATGTATTGGCGACCCTCCCCTAGGGACGAGATAATGGAAAACATTATATGTTTGGTAAAATTGAATGCTATAAAAATTTTAGCATAGGAATCAAAGGAACTAGGTTAAAACTTTGGTAATATGGACAAGATAATAGAAAGCATTATATGTTTGGTAAAATTGAATGCTATAAAAGTTTTAGCATAGGAATCAAACGAACTAGGTTAAAACTATGTTTGTGGTTATTAATGCTATAAAAGTTTTATACTAAGAAGCAAGAGAACCATGTTAGAACTATGTGTTGGAAAACAATGGTAATTCCAACCACCGCCATTAATGCAGTAGCTAGACACCTCTAGAGGATTCAGCAAATGTCTCAAGTGCAACTTCTAGAATTCGACAGACGCATTGACAAATGGATAAGCTTCCTAGAGAAGCCACCACCCACCAAACTCCAATAGTTTCCTCGCTGTGTATAAAAATCTGTTTAAGCAATCAAATAAAGACAAGTTTTGTTCATGTGTTTAACTATGTGTGCTCTCTGATTTGGTACCAGAGCAGGTGTGAGGTGTGAGAAGAACGAACTTAGGTGAGCTGTGTGAGGAGACGTGTGAGACAGAAACTGAGTCTAAGTTGGAGGAGTGTTGCAGCAGCCGCTGTGGTGGAGAGTGCGGTCTTGGAGAGTTGTGTGGTGTGAAGACTGCTACGGAGTGTAGTACTAGGTATTTTTTGTTTGCAACCTGTTACAGTTGCTGTGTGTTCACTGTCTAGAGGTAACACGTATCTCTTGTTGAAGTATTGATGTATATGCTATTCCCTTCCTGCTTTTGTAAAGTTGTTCTGGTATGTTCTTCTTCCAAACTGTGATCTCTGAGGTGAGGTTGTGTGATCCCTGATCTTTGTTTAAGTGTGTGTTCTCTGTTTCTATGGGAGTGATATTTGGCAAATGCCAATTCTATTTGGATATACTGAATGAGCGTTGTCGAGGTTCTGGAACAGTGCCACTGTAAAAGCATTGGAGTGGGAGCTCATAGATTGGCCAATTATCGCTTATCCAGGGTGGATTGTTTGTTACTTTCACTAAAGTATATAGGAAAAGTCCAAATATGATAGCGAGAATAAGCTAGATATTTTTTTTGGTGTTTTATATACAATGAACTATTGTACCCTCCTACAACACCTTAAGTAATATAAATTTAATTTTTCACCAGAGTTGCGAAAGCACATTTACGCTGTCATTGAAGTTGCGAAAGCACCTTGTTTAAAAATATTATTTTGGATACTTTGAGTGGGATACTTTTAATTATGTTTAAAAAAAGGAAGGAGGCAGCCATATTATCCAATAATATTGGATAAATTTTTTTAAGGATTTATATTTGTAAAAATTAGTAATTTTTGGTGATTGATAAGGTGAAAATAAGTAACAATGGCTAATATATTGGCAGAATCTTATTTATCTGAATCTAACAAGTTAAATGGTGAAAATTATGCAAATTGGAAGTTTAAGTTGCAGACTTTGATGGAAGGCAACAATACATGGGCGATTGTGTCTGGAGCTGAAGTTAAGCCAATGTCCCCTCAAGCCACAGATGCTGCAATTCAAGATTGGGAGTGACGAGAAACCAAAGCAAAGGTGCTTCTGCGGATGACGGTTAAGGACAACATTATTCCACACATTAGAGAGTGCAAAACATCCAAGGAGATATGGGACACTCTCAAAAATTTGTATGAGACGAAGACTACAAATCGAATATTGTATTTAAAGAGTAAGCTTCTTTCGATTAAGATGGAAGAAAATGAAATTGTTAGTGATTTTATTTCTAGAATTAAATATCTAAAGGATAAACTAGGTGACATTGGTGAATCAGTATCTAGTACAGACTTGGTTACTGTGACATTAAGTGGAATGCTTGATGAATATCAAATGTTTATAATTGGTCTTTCAACTAGAGAGAAGGCTCCTACTTTTGATGAGTTGGCAGGTATACTTATGCAGGAAGAAGAGCGGAGGAGAAGCATTAAACAGAAATCTCCTAATTCAGATTTGGCATTGATGGCCAAAGGGAAGAAGTCCTTCAAAGGTAAACAATGGGAGAAAAATAAAAGCAAAAAGCCACAGGTAAAATCATTTCAAGGTACCCCTTTACCGAGGACAAATGCCAAATCAAGTAGAGATGATGTGTGTTATTACTGTGAAAAACCTGGTCATTTTGCTAAGAATTGCATAAAAAGGAGGTCTGATCAATTTAAACAAAGAAGGCATTCAAGAAATTATGTTGATAGATATGAAGCAATTAGTCAAGATGTTAGCAATCTTAAATTGTTTATGTCCAATGCTGCTTTATCAGTAGAAACTGATGATGATAATGCTTGGTTTATAGATTCTGGTGCATCAATCCATATTTCATGCAAGAGAGATTGGTTTGATACTTATAGTGAGATTAATAAGGGTGGAAACATATATTTAGGAGATAATAGATCACATGAAATTAAAGGATATGGTAATATAAGTGTTATGATGCCTAATGGACAAGAAAAACAAATTCAAAATGTGGTGTATGTTACTGGATTAAAGAAGAACTTAATTTCAGTCTCTACTATCACAGATCAACATTTAAAAGTTGAATTTGTGAAATCACATTTTCTAGTAAAGGATGTGCAGGACAACTACAAGGTTGTTGCAAAAGGAATAAGAGTTGGAGGCTTATACAAGTTGGATGTAATGAAGAATGGGCATCAAGCTTTGGCATCAACAGGCATGTCAACTATAGAGCTTTGGCATCAAAGGTATGGACACTTAAATCATAATGACCTAATGTTACTACAAAAGAAATTGATGGTAGAAGGTCTTCCAATTATAAAGGGTGAACACTTTGAATGTGAAGGTTGTGCACTAGGAAAACAACATAGGGAAGAATTTCCTGTGCATGAAAATAAAAGAAAATGTGAAATACTTGAACTAGTGCATAGTGATGTATGTGGTCCAATGCAAACTAAGTCACTTGGTGGAGCATATTACTTTCTTATATTTATTGATGATAGCACTAGATACATGTGGGTATACTTTATAAGAAACAAAAGTGATGTGTTTGAATACTTTAAAGAATTCAAGAGTATGATTGAAAAGCAAACAGGAAAGAGCATTAAAATTCTTCGATCTAATAAAGGTGGTGAGTATACTTCAGGAGCTTTTATCAAATATTGCAAACAAAATGGAATTATGCAACAATTTACAGTACCACATACACCTCAACAAAATGGAGTAGCTGAAAGAAAGAATAGAACATTAGTTGAATGTGCTCAAAGTATGATAAAAAGTAAAGGACTTTCTAATAGTTTTTGGGTTGAAGCCATTAATACAACTGTATATCTTAAAAATATAAACCCTACTAAGTATCTTGAGCACAAAACACCATTTGAAGTATTTTATGGTTTTAAACCCAAATTTAGTCATTTAAGGATATTTGGATGCAAGGCCTTTGCTCATATTCCTAAAGAGGATAGGAGAAAGTTAGATGTCGAAGCCATCAAATGTATTTTTATTGGATATTACACTGATAAAAAAGCATATTAAATGTATGATCCAAGTACTCACAAGGTCTTTGCAAGTAGAGATGTTATATTTCATGAGCATGTAAATAAACAAATAAAAGAAGATGAACATAATACATGGCAGTCTTCTTATGAAAGCTTTAAGGAAGAAGAAGAAGTTGTGGAATTAACCCAAGAACTAGAAGACATGGAAATTCCAACAGACACATCAAGGGATCAAAGTCCACAAAGAAGTGATAAAGGCACTCCACAGAGAAGAAAAGGAGAAGGTACTCCACAAAGTAATGAACCTCTAAGAAGGTCAACACGACATATTCAAGCCCCCGTCAAGTATAAAGATTATGCCTTAATGTCTCAAGTAATGACTATTTTTGATCCCTTAAATTATGAACAAGCCAGAAATCATAAAGAATGGATGGAAGCTATGAAAGAAGAATATGACTCTATAATGAAAAATGAAACTTGGGAATTAACAAAATTACCTAAAAATAAAGTCCCTATAGGATCAAAATGGTTGTACAAGACAAAATTTAATGCAGATGGTAGCATAGACAAGTATAAGGCAAGATCGGTTGCAAAAGGTTATTCACAAAAAGAAGGTATAGATTATGAAGATACCTTTGCTCCAGTTGCAAAAATGAATACAATCAGAATAATGATAGCATTGGCAACTAAATATGATTGGAAGCTACATCAATTAGATGTAAAGTCAACTTTTCTAAATGGTGACTTAAAAGAAGAGATTTATCTTGTTCAACCAGAAGGATTTATAAAGAAAGGTCAAGAACATCTTGTATGCAAGTTAAAAAAAACCTTATATGGACTAAAACAAGCCCCCAGATATTGGTATGAGAAAATCGACAAATTCTTCTTTCAGCAAGGATTTAAAAGGAGTAAAATTGATCCTAATTTGCATGTCAAGACAGACAGAAATGGGGATATAGTATTACTTTCTATATATATTGATGATCTAACGATAACAGGGAGTGTTGATAAATTAATTACAGATATAAAAATGAAGTTATCACAAGAATTTGAGATGAAGGATCTTGGTGAGATGCACTATTGTCTAGGTCTTGAAGTATGGAGAAATGATGGAAGAACCATAATCACACAAAGAAAATATACAAATGAAGTACTAAAGAGATTTCATATGAATGAATGTAAAGCAGTGAGTATTCCATTGGAACAAAATATCAAATTAAGAAGTGATGATGGAACAAAAGAGGTAAATGGAACATTATATCGACAATGAGTGGGAAGTCTGAATTATCTTACTACCACCAGACTAGACATTGCTTATGCAGTAAGCATACTTAGTCAATTCATGGCTAAGCCTCATGAAAGCCATTGGATAGCTGCAAAAATGGTCCTTCGATATTTAAAGGGAACTATCAATTTTGGTATTGAATATACTAATGCTTGTAATGTTGAATTGATAGGTTATTCTGATTCTAACTGGGCTAGAAATCCAGATGACAGGAAATCCACCACTTGATACGTCTTCAATATAGGATCGGGAGCTATATCATGGAGTAGTAAGAAACATGCAACAGTTTCCTTGTCATCAACTGAAGCAGAATATAAAGCATTATGTAGTAGCACCTGTGAAGCTATATGGCTCAGAAGAATACTTGAAGATATTGGTGAAAGTCAACAAGAACCTATAGTGATCAGATGTGACAATCAAAGCACCATCAAACTAGGGAACAATCCTATATGTCATGCAAAGTCAAAACATATAGAAACACAATATCATTTTGTAAGAGAAAAGGTCCAATCAAAAGAAATTTCTCTAATGTACTGTAATACAAATGAGAATGTAGCTAACATATTCACTAAGCCTCTTGGGAAGGCAAAATTTGAGCTTTGTAGAAGTAAGTTATGTGTTGTAGAAAATCAAGATTATATTGTAAGCCTAGCTGAGACTTAGACCAGCACGCATGACAATTAAGAGTATAGTGTCTTGTATATTGCGCTATAGTATATGGTTGGAATTAAGGGGGAGTGTTGGAAAATAATGGTAATTCCAACCACCGCCATTAATGCAGTAGCTAGACACCTCTAGAGGATTCAACAGATGTCTCGAGTGCAGCTTCTAGAATTTGGCGGACGCATTGACAAATGGATAAGCTTCCTGGAGAAGCCACCACCCACCGAACTCCAGAAATTTCCTTGTTGTGTATAAAAATCTATTCAAGCGATCGAATAAAGACAAGTTATGTTCATGTGTTTAAGTGTGTGTGCTCTGATTCTATGTTTGCGGTTATTGATAAAAAGAATGATGAAAGAACCTTAGCACTTAAGTGATGAATAAATTTGTATGGATGAAAAAAGAAAGCCGGTTAAAAAAGAGGAGAATTAGATATTTTATTTCTACTAAATTTACAACATCCATTTTTACATTAGATTTATAAAAAACTAAATAATTATTACATTAATACAAAAAAATTATTCCCTAAAAAATACATAAAAAAAAAAAAAAAAAATTAATGATAAAAAACTACCCATCAAATCCCCCATACGGCAAGACACCCATCAAATTCCAGTCGTAAATGAAATCCCACTACGGCAAAAGCCCTGCGAAGGAGTACGACGCAAGGTCTGCAACGTCTTGCGTGCTCTTTACGCCATTGAATATATAAAGAAAAATACAGAACATTGTACGTTTCATTTCGCCATCATTGAATTTGCTCAATCTTTTGTACCTAGTCTTTCTTTATATTTTAGAATTGTAGTTTCCTTCCCATCCATCGTGGTTGAGAATACAACAAAATTCATTTGTACCTTTAGCTTTCCTTTCTTCTTCATCAATGGATTAAAGATTTAATATTATAATTTAATAAATAATAATAAGATATTTTTAAAGGATAGAAAATATATATATTTTTTATTTAATTTGATGGGAAGTGTTTATTTTTTTATCTTGTCCGTGATGATAAATCACATTTGATGTTTCCAAAAAGGTTTACTAAAATGTTTATGTTGATTTTTTATATAAAAGATCTTTCAATATTCATAATATAGATCACACAATCCTGAATTCAGATAAGATAATTATTTTTTATTATTATTAATTAAAAAAATTGAAATATTATTAATTTATATAATGTTGTAAAAAGAATTCAAATAAATAAAAATATGATGTGCATTTTATGTGTTTATTTTAGAATAGAGTTTTTACAACTTTAATTTAATTATTAATGATAATTAATGGGATGGTAGAGATTTAAACTCCATAGGATATTTTAGAATATTTTTAGTAGTATATACAAATGAAAGGATAAAATTTATCCCCAAAGTAATTATGTCATTTTTGGTAGTTTAATTAAATTTATTAATTTTAAAAATGACATATGAAGTGAGTTCTAGAATATTTTTAGTAGTATACACAAATCAAAGTTTGAGATTTATTCCAAAATAGTTATGTACAAATTTTCCCCATTTAATTAAAATAATTAATTAAAACAAAAATTTCATTGTGATTTATAATTTTATGGGCACGTGGTATTGGCACAAAGTCTATTTAGAGATACATATTAAGAGTCTTCATAATAAAATGGAGATGAAGTTTCAAAATATTTAGTTTTTACGAATAGCCTAATAAAGTGAGAGTGAATTTCCACATAAAATGTATCATAAAATAAATATTTTCATAAATATTTTGAATTTGTGCTTATCAATATTTACCAATAATTATATTAATTTTAACAGATTTTTAACTAACCAAAACTATACTTAAAAATAGTCATCAAATTCAGTAATGATGATGATGATGATGATAATGATGATGGTTAATGTCCACTGGGACCAAACTTTGGTCTATCAGACCTAAAGAAATGAATTATTGAGTTTGATTTAAGATTTTACTCCTATGTTCAAAAAGTTTGGAGAGAAGCCTCCCGAGCTCACTGTAATTTTGACAACGTAAAAGGCTAGAAAGGTCAGTGTTGCAACAAAGATTTTGAAACTGAGATCTAATGCGGTTGCACGCAGGCCACTATGAGAGGAAGTGATTTCATCCTCGATGTTCGTATTCTCACAGAGATGACAAAACCTTTCCATCCATGGTGTTTTAGGAACTACCCAACGACTCGTTTCACTATGGACCTCATGAGAGTTTGTTCTAATCTTGGCTATATTAATTTTCTTCTTTGAGCTAGTTAAGACAGAGAGATACTTTTGATCTTCTAGGGTGGGGTTGAGGACCTCCTTATAATATCTTAATTTTCTTTTAGCTGCTAAATCTTTCTCACACCACAATTTTTCTTTGAACTTAGAAGTAACAATATTTTTAATGTTATTAATGTTTTGTAATGCAACATTCTCGTCGATCTCCCAATTGTTTAACCAGGCCTTGGTGTCTTTATACCAACCTCGTTTGAGCCTTAGGTGGTTTTGGCTGGAACTTAAAGCTAGCTTAGGAAGTCTATGGTCTCCTATGTTATTGAGTTTGTGCTTGTACAACAGAAGCCTAGTCATAGCTAGGCTCTCGATAGGGGAAAGACCCACTTCTATAAGGAGAATAGGATAGCATGTGTTTCTTTTAATTTTGAGGTTATACATTTTAAAACGCTTCTAGATTTGCTCAATCTTTCTCCAGGATTCTCCAGAGATGCTACAACCCCAAACCTCACATCCATATAAGGTAACTGGAGTGACTAAAGTTTCAAAGATGAACTTATTTCTATCCCAGATTACGAGGTTTGCCGTTTTACAATTATTTTCAAGACCAAAATAAGATTTCCATCCCCCATTAATCCTTTTCTCAATGCTATAGTTCCAGTTGAGCTTGTGATGAATATCAATTCCTAGGTACTTGTAGGAAGACACTTCCTCCAAGTTACTATTATCATACATAAAATTGGCGTAAGTGTCCTTCTTGGATTTGATAATCATAACTTTTGTTTTGTCAGTGTTAACAATCATACCCATGGTAGAGCAAAAATCCTTAAGAAGTATAAGTTGCTTATCAAGATCAGATGGGCACCTTGTGAGAAGAATAATATCATCAGCGTAGAGAAGAAGGATGATGACTATCCCAGCTAAGATCGTGCCAGCAAATCTTGCTTCCTCTAAACAACCTTCTAGCTTGTCGATGTAAATGCCAAATAGGGTAGGGGAGAGGGGGCAACCTTGTTTAACTCCGATATTACACTTAATATCT